>CP128332.1:16686656-16709156 GCA_030345155.1 Vitis x doaniana
GGAAACAATTTTTTGTGAGGAAGGTCTAAGGGGTGAAACCTGTCTAGAATCAAAAGTCATATGATCTGTAGCACCAGAATCAATTATACATGCACTATTAATAACAGGTGTAAAAGTATTTAAAAACTTACCACCATGATCAGTAGCGGCTACCAATGCAGAGGCTTCCTCAGCAACATTAGCCTCTGTTTTTATTTCGGCAACAGTTGCAGTCGAGGTTTTCTTGGAATCCTTCTTCCGTTGATCACGATTATTATAATTAATAACAAAGTGTTGATAACCTAAACATGATCTAAAGGTCCATGGTTCAAATCCTCGGTTCTTTATTGTTTTCCTGGTCATACCAAGAGTCGTTGCTTTGAAATTGCGGGATATCCAGACTGGTGGGACTAGTCTTATTGCAGTGAGTGCATTTGAAGGTTAACTTATCAATATTAGGGCTTGTCTTAGGATGGTTGATCGCTGTTGGACTACCATAGCGACAAAATATCCAGGATTTCAGTTCCATGGCTCTGATACCATCTTCAAATCGATAAATTGTAATTTTTTCATTCATAATTTCATTCGTTCATGTACAGAGTATATATAGAGGAAAATCGTCATTCTAAGAATGGGAAAGAATGATACAATGAAAGAATGATATAATGAAATAACAACTAATATCTTAATATCTCAACTTTCCTAATATCTCAATATTCCTAATATCTCAATATTCTTAGTATCTTAATATTCCTAATATCTCAATATTCATAATATCTCAACTTTCCTAATATCTAAACATTTCTAATATCTCAACACTAAATGATATAAGGAAAGAATGATATAAGGAAAGCATTCCTAATATCTCAACACTTGTAACAAAGAAGGAGGATAATTCCTCCTCTTACATGGTATTTGTAGATTATAACAATAATCCCGGAGCACAATTCATCCACGCGGCTGCAGACATGACAATATCTGACATCCTTTCATCGATTTATGTAACCCAAGTTCTCCAATCATTCTTTGATCATGATAGGGTGATTAACCACGATGGTCACACCTTGTCTTTGGTATCAATTCAAGTCACAGGGCTTGTGGATGGCATCTTCATTGGATATTCCACAAATCACAGCATGGTTGATGGAATAAAAAGATTAAATCTGAGATGATGATCAAATGAGGAAAGAAAGACATAGAGAATGGTAGACAAATGGGAAATGGGCAGCAGATTGGACATAATAGAGGTTTAGAAGCGAATTGAGCCTGGGTAGAAATGCATGGTGATCACGTGTGCATGGGAAATGAGGAGCGAGTCAGCTAGGTATGTGTGGATAAAGTAGAAGGTTATGAATAGTAATGGGCATGAAGATGGCAGGTATGATGGGTGAAAGGTGGATTGGGAACATGGGCAGTGGGTTTAATGGGTTTGGAGAGGTGGGCGTTATTTGTGAAATGGGTATGAAGAGTGATGATAAGGAATGGGGGTATGGGATGAGATAAATGTGAGTGAGGTGGTAGGCTAGGCATGGGAACGAGATTCAAAGAGAGGTAAAGTGATGAATTTAGCAATGGTGGGAATAGAAAAGAGGATAGGGAAAATGGGTCAATGAGGGTGATACCAAAAACATTGTCTGCTTCCACAGGTCGAAATGGTATTGGCGGATTTTGGATAATGAAAACCTCAGAGACTGCATCACCATTAAACCCTCACACTATTGCCTCAAAACACCTCAAGGCACAGTTGCACTTATTTCGCCACAAGAACAGGTGATTGCAACAAGGAGGTCACATCAATGCATCGAGACAAGGAGATGTAAGATGACAAAGGGCTATGCATGTACGCCTGCAATCCCCACTCGGAGCGCGCCACACTTCTGACCACTTGAAGACTTAGCTTCTTTCCACAGTTCAAACACCATCCTTTGCTTTTAGTCTTCCCTTAATTGCTTATCATCTTCTCCATAAAATCTCCATATATTATTATCAAGCTACCATCTCATACTACAATGATTCCATCAACGATGCCAGCTGAACCTTCTTCCTTCAAAACTCTTTCCTGCGTATTCCTTCTCGTCCTCAACAGAGTCTCCCCCTCTCTAAAAATATCTTCCTCTCCTTTTTTTTCCCTCGCAATGCCAAGAGACCCTCCAAAATAAATATCTCTAACGGCCTCCCCAAAATCACCCAATGGCAGCCCAGACCACCTTCCTGCAACTGTCAGCCTCCCCGACACCTCCATGCAGCTGGCAGTCCTCAAAAATATCTCATAACTGCCTGAAGAATCACTTTACAGGTGTCACCACCTGGTTTGCCTCTCAAATCCACTACTTGATCCTTCAGCAGCCTGCCAAGAGGCACCACGCGACCTCCTAAAGCTGCTCCACCTAGCAAAATTTGCTACAACAATTACTTCCCAAAGTGGGGGTCTACATTATTATAAATATATATTACAAAATTAATTAATTTTATTTACTAAATTTAATATATAAAAATTATTATAATTATTGAGATATTTATCCACAATAATATTTATAAAAATATAAATTATGTTTAACATCCTATGTTTTAAAATATTATTTTATATTAAATTATATATTGATTTAAAAAATATTTTGTTCTTTATCTTTAATTTTATATTTAAATTAATTGAATTAATTATAACTAATAAAACTAATTTAATTTTATATTTTTTTTATTGATAATATAAATAATATTTATCTTTTACTTTTTGTTTCTTTTACTTCCAAATTTAAAAAAAAGAACTATTATCAATATTATGTAAAAATTGAGTTTATAAAAAACAAATTTATTATTAATGTATTTTTTAATCTTATTAAATAATTATTTACAAAAGAAATAATTTTGTTTTGTTTTAATTTTTAAATTAATTTTATTAGATAAGGTTTGAAATTAAAAATGTTATTCTTTAATTTAAAATTTAACTATAAAAGGAATAAAATATAGAAAAATAAATTAATTTATTATTCAAAAAACTAATTTTAAATAAAAATCGTAACATTAAGAGATATAATTTTTTTGTGTATTAATCAATTTAAAAAGCAATACTAATCATTTGTATATTAAAATATGTTATTTAGTAATTATAAATAATAAAGAACTAAAGTAATTTGAAAAAATAATAAAATATTTTTAAAAAAATAATTTAGTACACTTAAAATTAGAAATGATTAACCATTTTTTTTTTTCAATGGAGAAATCATCACTTCAAGAGATGATTTCTTCCCTATTTATTATTATTATTATTATTATTATTATTATTTTTAGGAAATCGTTGAAGAGACAGATTTCTCCCTTATTAATATTATTATTTTCAAAAAATGTCTCTTCAAGAGATGATTTTAACCTATAATTTTTTTTTAAAGAAATTTTAGAAACCTTTCTTTGAAAAGATGATTTGTTTTGTTATAATTTTTTTAAAAATGAAATAAATGAATAAATAATTTTAAAAGAAAATAACGGTTTTTATTTTTCTATTTCCTACTTAGCAAGAATTGTGTTCATATTCTTATCAAAAATCCGTAAACAATCGAATTGTAATGGTAGCATTTGACCATCCCTCAATTTCTATTATTATTATTATTATTATTATCATTATTATATAGTTTGCTTAGGGATGTTACATGCATATTTTAATTACTTAACTCAACTCTAATAAATGAGTTTGAGATAAAGATAAACGAGTTAAGAATAATCAAATATATATGTATATTTTAATTTTTCCCATCCCTTTTTTAACTTGTAAAATAAATAAATATTTCATATCAATTTTGAAATTTATAATATTTATTTATAGATTATATTTATATTTTAAAACAATTAAAATTTAAAAAAAACTAAAAAAATTAAATAGGATGAAGGTCATCTTTGAACTCTTGTGATATTTATAAAGGTTATATACTTATGAACTCCTCTTCACTTTGTAGACGAGTTTTAAAGTTATAAGAGTTTTTTTGGATCCAGAACAAATAATATTTATGTAGTTGCAAGAACCCATCTTCGACCCTAATGTGGGGGCTTGTTTGAGCAAGGGGTGTTTGTTTGTTTCACTCTCGTTATGTCTACATGGAGGTGTTTGTGATGTCTCACATTAAATCGAATAAAGGATAAAGGTTCTGATATGTTCCCAACGCTATATAAGTATGAACTTCTTTTAACCTTATAGATGTATTTTAAAACCGTAATGACCTATGTTTAGAGCGAATAATATTTATATGATTGGGAGTCTTGAGGACTTCTTTGGATAAAGGAGAAAGTTCCTGATAAGTTCCTAATGCTATTAAATCGAATAAAGGATAAAGTTCCTGATACGCTCCTAACGCTATATAAGTATGAACTTCTTTTAACCTTATAAATGTGTTTTAAAACCGTAAAGACTTCTCTGTATTTAGAGCGAATAATATTTACATGAGTGGGAGCCGTGAGGACTTCTTTGGATTTAAAGTGGACAATATTTATACTATTGAAAGCTGTAAGTACTTCTTTGAGTTTAGAGCGGATAATATCTACTAAATAATAAAATAATTAAAATATAAATTAATTATCATAATAAATTTTTATTTTTGTTTCATTTCAATCCAAGTTGATTGAAAAAAACAAATTCTAGATACCAAATTTGAAATACATCCTTGTAAAAAACTATCAAAGTAGAAATACAAAATTGATAATCCAACATCATATGATATTAGAATTTAGATGACTTCGGGAGTTAAAACTTAGAGTGAAATATTGTTGCAAAACTCTAAGGACTATATTATTTTGTTTTTTTTTTTTTAAAGAAATACTACGTTGGATTTTTTATTATTATTTTTTTTTTGACCTTTTCCTTTTTTGATTTTACAAATAGTTAATTACCAATTTACCACTTAATACAAGTATAAAGCAGTGTTATTAGAGTTCAGGTGAAGATGGAAGAATTAGGATGAGCAGAAAGTCTATATAACAAAAACCACGTCACAGACTCACATACAAACCCTCGCAATACAGACTGCCAGGATATAGAGTAATGGCGAGGGACAGTTGTCTGGCTCGCGTCACCGCCGGTGTTGCCGTTGGCGGCGCCGTTGGAGGGGCTGTTGGTAATTTCATCTTCTTTCAAACCTTTCCCAATCTCCATTTTCCATTACCTAGGGTTTTCTTACTTTCTTTTTTTTTGTCTCTCTTTATTTTCTTCCTTTAGTTTTTAATGCTGTGTTTGGTCTCCGGGAAACCCTAGGAATGGGGGAAAAAGTGTTATTCTTACTTCTTCCAATTTTCCGCCACCAAATGAACTGTTAGGTTTGAATGTGTATATGTGAACTGAATCTTAAACGTAGATGATCGTTCGGTTTGTAATTTGGAGGCAATGGGTTTTGAGAGATTATAATCTGTACAAAATATTGTCTGCAAAAGCAATGAAACTAGTTTTGGATGCTAATTTGGTTTATATTCTCTGTTATTTGATTGTGTATTTTTATTTATTTATTTATTTGGGGGATGTCCTTTTTGTGCCTCTGAATTATTTGGAGGGGGGGAATATATAGTGATTGCCAAGCCTATCTGGGTTTGGAATTGGATTTTGGATTTTCTATGGAATGCTATTGCTTTTCTCCTCTCAAAGTTGCTGACAAGATGTAATATGGATCATTTTTCCACTAATCTATGACATCTGAGCTTTAATGAAGAAAAACTGCTAACTGATGCTGAAATCCTGGGATCTTGAATGATTCATGTTGTATCCAATGTAAGATTATCGATTGGTGCAGTTTGTGTGGTTTTAAGCCTGGGTATTGCATCCTCATCGAGGAGTTTGTGCCAGTTAAGGTGTTAATTAGGCTGCATTTTGGATTGGTGCAGTTAACATAGCAAATTTGGCTTGGGTTGTGGGGTCTTGACTCTTGCTCTATTGTTCTTTCACGTGGGTCCTTATGAATTTTGGGTTGACTTATGGTACATATACAAGTTATACTGCCTGCTCTAAGTGGTAGTGCTTACAAAAGTAGCTGTGCATTACTGGAATTGGTAAAATTGTATGGTCTTATATCATCTGTCTTTGTAGGCAGCTTAGTGTAAGTGAACACTGTATTATTTGAAGTTTATGTTTCTTACTTGACTCAATTTCTGATTAACATTTTTGTATCCAGGTGCTGTATATGGGACTTATGAGGCTATTAGGTATAAGGTACAGTCTCAACCTCTTCTTGAATTTCAAGACAGATGAACTTTTGATCTAAAAAGTTTTTGCTTAATCCTTTTCATGATCATTATGATTTTCATAAGGTCTTTGTCAGTAGGCATGACAACATCCACATCAAATGATGTGTGACTGAAAATAAGAAACTATGACATGAAACCATTGAGTGAACTTCCTTTTTTTTTCTCCTTGGTATGACTAAGTGGAATCTTTTAAAGGATAGCTTCTTAAGTTTGAAGCTAAAATGCCAGAGTTGTTTCATTTTTTTTTAGCTGCTTCTTGCCTCCTGGCGAGCCTTCTCCTTTTGGACTATAGAAAGAACAATGACTTGAGCTTTATGCAGCATTACCTTGGTTGATACCTATCAGAAAAAAAGAAGAAGAAAAAAAGCATTACCTTGGTTGATGCATATTTAGATGCAATTTACCTCAACTTGGGTTTATTACTGCTGTTAATCGGCTCACTTGTGTCTCACATTCATTATAATTCTTGTGGTCCCATGTTTGATTGGGTCTTTCTTTGTGGGTTGTTCAGTTTGGGCCAAAGTCTCCCAGCTTCGGGCTCCATAACCTGAAGGCAAGATAAAAAAACAAATAAAAATCTTGAAGAATTATTTGTGTCATTTTTTCAACTATCTTGTGGTTTTTGAATCATTCACAATGGCGAATAGTTCCTGAATTATGAAGCACCCCTCCCACCCCAAAGAAAATAAAAAATGTAAAATGAGGTCATAAGATATGTGTCAATTTGTATATGAGTCAGCTTAAGTGTAATGTATCAGTTGGAGTAGATAAAGAAAATAAAGCATAATTTATCTATGATTAAAGCAAATGCTGTTGGAAAATTGTCAAATTTTTACAAAGATTAACGTACATTTCTCTTTGGGGACCACATTACTGGCAGCCTTGTCGTTTGGAGGTTGAGTTGAGTTGATTTGAACTGCCCTCTTTAACACAATCTTACTTGTTTTCATTTCTGTTTATATTTCTTATTTGTATCTCCCTTTTTGAGTAATGCAGGTACCTGGACTTCTGAAGATCAGGTACATTGGACAAACTACTCTGGGGAGTGCTGCTGTTTTTGGTCTATTCCTGGGTGCTGGGAGCCTGATACACTGTGGGAAGTCTTATTAAGCTTGATCCAGTTGACCAAATAAATAAATTTTGTTTTCCTTACAAGAACCAATTAGTTAAAGAAATACATGTTTTTAGACTCTGAATGAAATTATCTCCCCATTAGTCTATCAAAGATCTTCTATCTTGTGAGTTGGTACAAGGTATTTCCTTACAGCCAGTGAGTTGTAGCATGGAGGATTTGAAACATGATATCTAAACTCACAACTTATGTATGAAGAGCTCAGTTGCATAAGAGTGCATTTGGTATTGATTGTAGGAAATGTTTTTAACCTTTCCATCACTTGAATAACAACAAATTTCAAGTTTTAAAAAGACTAAAAGCGTTTCTTAGAATCATTATCAAACAAACTCTAATTGTCATATGCCCATGTTTTAAATGGCTATGATGTCCTGATTCTTCACTCTGCAACAAAGGATTGGTTGAAATATATGAAATGTTGATATGTGGTTACTAAAAAATTTTCTTTGCTTATGGCAGCTTACAATTTTGGTAGGGGACCTACTTATAAATTGGCTTTCACAATGCTTGTCTAATCTTACCTGAATGCCTTTATAAAATGCTTAGAAAAATTAGATTTGGTTTCAAACTGTACCGAAGCATCAGAAGCACTGGTGAACTTTACCAATTTAACATCTTAATTTATTCAAGGATGAGATTGGATTAACAAAAGACTATTCAGGCACAAATGTTTGGGTACTCACATTGTTGAAGGAAAAGGAAAAACTAGTCTTATTGCTAGTCTTTACAAGTAAAAGCTAATTTGCAAGACTGAAAATTTAATAGTGTTTTCTAGATCTGCACGGTTTTGAGAAAATTTCGATTAAGGTTGTCCTTGGGACATGGCTCAACATAATGAGCTGCTACCTTCTTCAGGAATTTGAGTTCAAAGATATGCTCTAATTATCAAGAATAAGGCTTGGGCTTCCAAAAGTAAAGGCAGATTGTATATCCATTATCCAAAGCCTTGAATATTAGTATAATCTGTGTAGCAGGTGGAGAATCCTTTAATTTTGAGTCAAGTTGGTGTAGGATATGCTTATATTATGGTTTCTGTTGTGGAAGTAGAAAGTTAGGACCTTATCCTTTGTTCCTTCTGTTAGTGGCGTTGGAAACAGGTATTTGGCTTTCTTGGACTTCATTGATAGATTGAGAGACGCTGTGGATTGGTAGAACAAGCCTTTTTCTCAAGTTATTTAAGCATGCTCTTTGGAATCTCTTGGTAGCTGATTGCTTTACTGAGAATTGACATTGGGACAGCGCATTGAGAGAATGTCTTTGGAAGGGTCTCCAGGAGGCTGATTGTTTCTGCCTCCTTCAGGTTATTTTATTAAGAACATCGAGAATGATGTTTGAGGATTCTGTCTGGTGGCATAATAACAACAAAAGTAATAGTACTAATAATAAGTAGTGTATCAAATTCCTAAGAATGTGGTATAGTAGAAGTCCAGAAGCCGGCATGTAATTGACTGCCTAAGAAATCAGTCAGTAGAAATGAGAGTTTGAACCTCGTCTAGGATTGCAAGAAGCTAAACGGAAAGTGTCAATGAAACTACTCATATTAACAGGAGTATTTTGATAGTGCAGGACTGCAACTACTACAGAAGATGAATGAAGTATAGGAGGGTACGTGCAGAAACTTGTAGTATGGTTTATGACCAGAAACTCAGAAGATTTACTTAAAGATTATTTGGTTCCGTGAAATGCATATATGTTGTGATGTCAAGTAGGAGTGTTTCAACTTCTGAACAGAGGCTAGCCAGATACAAAATATGATGCGAAATGGAAGTCCAAAACTTGAAAAGGAAAGAAAAAAAGAGGTACTGTACTAGAAAATATATAGGTATATGAGAAGAAAGCGCCTTAGAACAGTAAATATTACATAAACGTAAGGCTCTTAATATTTATGATCTGTTGAGGCACTGCTTTGCGCCAGTTTTCCTTCTCTCCCTACTTAGCTTGGGACTGAGAAAAACAATTGCTTTACCTGCTTCAAACCCAACACAACATCACCTATAGTGGGAGTAGCTTGATCTCCTCCAACTTCCTGGCTTCCACCAATGCACCATTTTGCAATTTCACCCAACTTGGCCAAACTCATTATCTTGCATTCTTCCTTGGGAATATCCAACTTTGGATCAAGGCACTCTTGGCCGCCCCCATCTAGCTCATTAAATTCTTTGAGACTCCTGAAAAATTCTGAAGCATGTCTATTCAACAGAGGCTCCCCTCTTAGCAGCTCAGCTAACACGAGTCCAAAACTCGAAATATCTTCTGCCATTTCTGATGGTTTTTCCGGATTTATCCCATCGTTTTTGCAATAGTTTGCAGTGCCGAACCCTCCCAATTTTGCATTGTAGAACTCGTCAAGAAGAATGTTTTCAGATTTTATATTTCCATGGTATACAGGTGGCTGCAAGTATATGTGCAGCATTTGGATTGCTGAGGAGATTTGTAAGGCTATTGTTAACCTCTTCTCCCACTGCAGTGTTTCTCCTCTTTCCCTTAAGTTCCAGTTCAAACTTCCCCTCCCCATGAACTCAAACACCAAATATCGTCTCTGAACTCCATCCTCAGCATACCCAATTAGGGAAATAATGTTGGGGTGACAAGAGGATTTGAGCAAAACCTCCTCTTCTAGTTTTGTTTGAGAAGTCACCTCTCTTGGAGATTTGACTGCTAATGAACTCCCATCTGCTAAATCTGCTCTGTAAACGGTTGCAGAGGCCCCTTCCCCAATTTGATTCTGATGCCCATTAACCGCTACTCTTATCACTATAAGGTTCTCATTTGAGTCGGCCCTGTTTGTATGCTTTCTTTTCCTAAGTAACCATAATCCTACCAAAGCAAGCAAGAAGCCGATTCCAACAACCACCAGGACAACAGCAACAGTGACAAGCAAGGGTCTTTTGTTCCGATCAGCAGGTGAAGCTATGTAAAAATCAGCTGACCAACCTGCTCCTGCATCTGTCTGGATGGAAAATGCAACCATAATCTCACCCATCAAGTTCATTCGAGGGAGACTAGAACCTGAGTAAAACCCAGAGAAGTTAGTAATCTGCTGCATCAGGCCATCACGTATAGCAAGGAAATCCAGATCTTTTGATATGTTGATGCGGGTAAAGTTCAATGATACAAGAGTCCCTGGTTTTCCATGAAGAACCCATTGGCAACGAAGTCCTTCTACATAGGAAAAGCCAGTAGATGAAGTGTAGCCGATTACACCTTTATGATCATAAACATCTTCCTTTCCATCGCAGAGACCTAGAAATTTTTTTGGGTGTATTTTCAGTTTTTTGCCTAAAACAAAGAAAATAAGAATCACAAATTTGGTATGGGATCTGTGGGTTTAGCATACCTGCAGAATATCTGAGTTCCCATCCTCTCGACTCTGACAATACATGTTCGCCACTCACAAACTCGATATAAGCTTTTGAACCAACGATCCTGAAGTCTGTGAGTGACTGTTCATCATCTGTTTGAAACACAGAGCACCTTGTGGGTTTTGAATCTGAGGGGCAGATCATGACATGATCATCACTACCTGCTGCAACCAGGAGGTAGTTGAAGGTGAAACTGATGAACTTTGCAGATGAAAACTCGATTTTCCATTGACACTTCTGATTTGGGGCGTAAGGCTGCAAACCATTTGTGTGATTTACCACCACTCCTGCATTCAAATACCCTTTTGGCTTTCTGAACATCAGACCATCACTTCCACACACCTCTGCAAATGAAGCTTTCTAGGATCAGAAACATATGACATGAAAACAGAAGGAAAATAAGGAGGAATTAGCAAGAAAATCAGGTTGAATACCCGAGGGTTTCAAGGCACAGTTTCTGATTTTCTGGTCCCAAATGTATGGCACCGTATATCTATAACCATTGACTCCAACTGCATTAAAAGTTAGGGTCTTCTCTTCATTCATGAATAGAGGAGGACCCTCTTCCTCTCGTTTGAACATGAAAGCACAAGTGGTACTGACTGTCATTCCACTTCCATCGTTACTGATCCATCCTTTTCCATCCCCATTGGTAACCTCCTTAGCGATGTTGGCCAGCATATGTCCTATCAAGCTATCTATCTTTTCATCCCCATTTGGGGGACCCAAATAAGACTTGCCATGGAAAAACATTGAGCACTGATCAATGATGTTTTGAGGGGATCTCGCCCATACCATTTTCACCATGTTGCTTGCAGACACCTCTACCTGCAACTCCCCACTGCACCTATCCATTAGTTCCCTCTGCTCCCTTCTATCCAAGAACATGACAGTGTGGGAAAACACGATGTGATAAATACTCTTATCGCTCACTTCAAAAACCCGAGTACAGTTCAGGTTCCCACCAAATCCATTGACTGCAGTCTCATTAAAAACAGCCCTTCCGATACCAAGTACCTGGTCTTGAGTCATGTTGAGCTGGGGGCCGGTGTAGAAGCATTCTGCACCAACATCTACTCTGCCTGTTGCAGGAGTACCCGAACCGTCTTTATACTGTCTAATGATCTCCCACCAGTTTCCTAATGTGGGTACCTCAGAATCTTCATTTGGGTATCCAGAGGCAGTTACAGAAGCTATGGCATTTCGAATAGCTTCTCTACCAGACTCTTGCCATCCAGTACCGAACCATAGAAGAGAAACAGCCACTGGTTCAGTCATTACCCTCCCTCCATTGTAGGAGAGACTGAAGGAGGCTTCATCAGGAGATAGACAAGAAAATTGAGGAAGAAAGTGCAGTAAAAGAGCAGTTAGAAGGAGACCCACCATGTTGTAATAATATTCCAGAGAGTACAGTAAATGCTAACGGAGTTAAAGAAGATCATCTGATCGAATCTGAAGTGGGTTTACTCAGGTGGGCGAAGAAAATAGCAGTGGCCGTCCAGGGGTACAGAGTAAAACAAGAGCAATGGTACAGATACAAGAAGAATGAGAGCAACCCAATGACCGGCCTAAGAAAAGTTTATTGCTTCTGAAAGAAACAGGTATAGAAAATGTAATAAACTACAAGAGGTGGTGACTGAGTAAATAGAAGTTGACAAAAAGTAGAGACATAGAGCACTTCAAGACAAGTTTACTCGGCTAAAGTTGGTGGCGAAGAAGCCCCAAGACACTCCCATTATTCAAAATAGTGCAATTAAACCTCAAAAGAGATTTTTTGTTTGATTAAGTCAGTGATTAGTCCTAATCCTTTTATATATTGTTTCATGAGAGGGAAGCGAGATGTGTAGAGAATTGGTTGGCTAAATACTAGCTTCTAGGAAGATTAATAAAATCTCTCTTAAATATATAGCAAGGACCCAGAAAGCATCCGGGTATAGTGGCAGCGGCTTAAACTCGAGACCTGCAGAAATTAGAGATGTAAAATCATTTTAAACATCCTGTTACCCAAATGCTTAAAATATTAGGAAGTAGGCAAAGAGATAATACACATTAAGCTAATAGCCTAATACAATTTTCTTGATGACTTAAGAAGATCTAGAAGGGTATTCCTGCCAGCAATGGATTTGGGTGAGAGGCACCAGAGTCCAAAGGCATCCCTATCAGTTTGGGACTTGTCACAATTACTGGCCAGCCTTAATTACTCAACCAGCAAAATATTCAAGTACAGCATAAGGCCAGCAAAAGATTCAAGTACAGCATAAGGTTTTTCTCCAATGTGCAAACCAGTGATGAGCTCATCACGCAGAAATTAGGACAATCATCAACCCGCAGAGAAGCAATCAAGGAACATGGTCAGTCGAACATGGTCAGCCACATTAGATCTTCATTTTCTTTTCTGGCTTCAGCAGAAACTCGACTGGCTCAAATTGCAATGTGAAAGGTGATGACGGTGGAGAGTCCCAATGCACTGGAGAAGACTGGGGAGATTTCCACTGGTCAAGAAACTCGGACATCGGCAATTCAACAGGTTCCAGAGAGTCACAGGTGCTATCAAGATAAATCTAAAGCATAGAGAAATAAATGAATAAGTGAAGCTGCATAAAATAGTACAAGAAAGAGTAGTTTTACTGAAGTAGTTTCTTTTAATGGAATTCCAATACATCAAGCTACAATGTGCCCTGTAAATCATAATAGATCCTATACATATAAAGCACAGCCATATCATAAAATTGTTGTTTCAATGAAAATTTACGGTTAATATAATAATTAAGTTCATTCAAAACTTTACTTATCAAACCAAAGATTATCAAGTTATTGTTGGTTTTGTCATAATTTTTACTTTTAAACTCCATAACTTGAGAAGTGGAAGAACAGGAACTTGGATCACCTTTGCCTGCTTAGCTTGGGGATATTCAGCATGAGATATGGAATCTGTAGAGGGAAAATAGCATGATTACAAGATCAATGAATGCCATTCATGCAAAAGTAACTGTAGATGCCAACAGATTAATAGAAAGTTCTATACAACAGGAAATGGGATCAAAAGTTCAAAAACCCTCTTATCCAATTTCAGACCATCTCAACATTTTTGGCCAATTTAAATCTATTCCTAGACAAATCCCCATTCTACACTTCGGCATTTTCTGCTTCATGTTCTACCATATTTCAGATTTCCCATACTCTATTTGACATGGACGAATACGTCTTGGGTGTCTGCCATATTCACATTTAAAGGTAGTATTCCAACAAAAAAAAATAGAATGTCAAATTAAAAATGCTCTTTTATAATTTTTGGTCATTCATACTTTTTTTTTGCTCATATCCTTCATATGAAAACCTTCAAGCTAGGCGTGGTACAAAATTTGAAGCACTTGGTTTATGTGACAGTCATTATAAGCTCAAGAGAACCTCGTGTTTTTTTATTTTTATTTTATAGAAAACTCTTTCTAACTTCTTTACCAGATATTTTTAAAAACAAATTAATAGAAATTTTGGGATTGAGTTCAAAATAAATGTAGAACTTTTCTTTGATGGATAACAATATAAGTAGAACTTTTAGGATCATTTTTCAACTTAGACAGGAAATGAACCTTTACCTGAAATCTAAGACCTTGTGTTGTATAATATATTCACCAAATTCTAGAGACAAATGCAAATGTAGGAATTATAATAATAAAAACAAAGGTGATGAATATTGACCTGACAGATTGATATGATTGCCATGCCCTGGAAGAACTATGTCCAAGAAACAAGGTTCAGTTGCTGCTTTTTGCGCCTCAATGCATTTTTTGTGATCATGCAAAAACCTTTCTTCTGCAATATTGAATTCCTCCTTTGGTAAATGTTTTTTCTTCAATGATGTTTCATGATGAAGGGTTGATTTGTTTGTAATGTTGTCGAGGGCTTTACGATTTCCTAAACCACCAGCTTTCTTGGCAGTTGTTTTACTATTCTTGGAGTTTCCACCAACCACAGCCTCTGCACAGAAAAAAAAAAAATCTTTAGTAATGAAAGATTTTTGGCTGAACAGTTCCAGAAGAGATTCTCAAAGGCCCACTTAGATTTTCAGAATATTTTCCTAGAGAATGCTCCATAGCACAGAGACTTCTAAAGAGGAACTGAGTCCATGTTTGAAACAATGTTGGAGTAACATTTGACATGCCTAGACATATGCCAGACACTTAAATCAAGTTCAATTAAAGACATGGCTCTAGAGGTCATGCAGGACTATTTGTTTTAATAGAGAAAAAGAAACAGCAAAGAAAAATAAATAGTTAGCACTTAGTAGTATGTTGTGAGTGTAACAATTTATGTACAGAAATCAAGATTTATATTTGGCATATAATACACACTTGTGCATGCTCACAATTCATATTGTCACCATGTTTGTTATTAGGGTTTTGTGTAAGCCTATCCATTTTCATGTCATCATTTCCCCTGTGCATTCATGCTACATAACTTTTCTGTAATCCCACTATTACTCTTCAGTAATTCTGTTATAAGAACATAATGAAAAGATGAGGAGCTGATACTTTTGTTCTGACTGCCAAAATTTTCTTTCTGGATGATCAGGTGCCCATGAGTGAGCTGACTTGTCATTGCTTCCTTCCCTTGTTATAGATGCTACACCGAAATTTCCAGCAAAAGAATATAATTGGATGCTGAAATTTGCCGTAGAATAAATTATCAGCACATAATATAATTGAAAATAAACTCAAAAGTCTTAACAGTTAATCAAGCTTTAATATACCATAAACATAACTTAACAAACTAAAGCCCTGTACTCAAATCTTCTCAGAACTTGCTCCCTAGGATTATTCAATCATTTGAATATACGGAAAAAGGGAAAATTCAAAGAAATGGAAAAAAAATCTAGAAAAAGGAATATTCAAAGCAATTCTAGCATGGTTATGTAATGTTTGGATATGGAAAGTCAATAATGCAGTCAAATTTAGCACTGAAAATAAGATCTTCTTCAAGCCTTGATATTTCTTAGATCAAGACTTAAAAAGACATCTTTTATGTCGAATTGAATGACAATTTCTTCTTTCTGGATTTAATTCACCCTTTTTTTTGGGGCAATTAGGTGCAGTAAAAATAAAAATGAATTAATAGGACAAATACATTGATATATAATAACATAGTTAGAATGGATACCAAATGAATTGTGTAAGGAGTACTGGTAGTTGAGTGCAGAAACTGTTAAAAGGAGTTCATGGTAGGCAAACAAAAATGGAAAAGCAGAAGCTGGCAGATCATCATAAGTCATTTGTGGTCACCTCTTTTCGTAAATGCCAAACAACAGGGAGAGTTGATATAATCTCTTCTCATGTTAAGAATCTTTCTACTGGAATCGGTACATATTTGGACAGAAGGATAATGGACATGGTTTATCCTCATTGAATGTGATTATCAGATGGACAAAGAGGGGAAATTGCTGAAGATTGCCTTAGTATTGGAAAAAGACATGCTTATCATAAAAAATTTAAAAAAAAATTAAAAAGAAAAAGAAAAACACATAGGTTTTAATCCAGGATGAGCATGAATATGGCAGACTCTGTAGCAAAACAGGCAACTTTGTACTAGTATTTGGCAGAGCAACTACCATAAAAGAGCTTTGCCATCCAATAGAATAAGTGCTATACTGATTTAAGATTGAGTTTGTGTCCACCTCCATTACAAAGCCTCAAAAATAAAATAAAATAAAATAAGAAGAAAACAAAAATAAAAATCATCCACTTCATCAAGATCATCAAATGGAAGATTTTAGGGTTTCTATCCAATGTTGTCAACTGGACAGCCAGATGCAACCTTTCATGAAACAAGACATTCCAACTAGCTTCGAATAAAAGCAAACCATCCGCCATCCCACCAAATACCTATAATATGCTGAATGAGGAGAAATTGGACTTTCTCCATGATCAACTTCCCTTTTCACTCCCATAACAACCAAATTCTAGATAAAATTAAACAACTCCAAGAAAATCCAATGAACAAACCTCCCAATCTTCAGCTGCCAATTAGCACATAATACCAATTCAAAGATGAAAATGACAAGTAGTCCTCAACCACCTCGTCAATGCTTGACATAGTGGTAGCTATCTGCGCCAGTAATCCTCCAAAAACCCTCTCTCCCCATTGCCCACAATCAAGCTCACGCCTTTATGTGAAGTGAACCACTTTTTTTTTTTTTTTTTTTCTTTCTTTTTTCTTTTTCCCTTCTCTTTTTTCCTTTCCCTTCATAGATTAAAAATGTAACAAGAATGAAGAAAAGGAGACGGGGAGAACTCCATCAGCTCACAAAGTACGCTGGATTTTACAGAAATGAATCACCTGCTTCCCTCCTTCAAAGTGGAAGATCTCCCGTTCCTCTCCTCCCAAACACAACCAAAGATACAAAAGGTAATGTCTTCAAAGTAGACAGCTATTTAAACCATGAAAAAGAGATTGAAGAACAGTTGGAAAAAAAAAGGAGAGAAGATGACGAAAAATCTCACTTTCAGACGTTGGAACCCTAAATATGACGGAGAGAGCTCTTTGGAGGTTGGAACGCTGAATCCCACCGATTCCTATTTGAATTTTCGAATTCCTATCCCAACCCTAAATCCCAACCGATTCCTATTTAAATTTTCGAATTTTTACCGTTACGTGATCCCTGCCGATAAAGCGTGGGGATATTTCGATTCCCCGAAATTTCGGAAAATTTGTGATTTTCCGATATTTCTCTACTTTCGGCGAAAAGTCGCCGATTTTCTAGTCTGCTCCGCATCTCACCCCCTAAATCCCAACCAATTCGTTGAATGATAACTCAATTTTAAAATTTCCATTTCAACCTTATCTTCTAAAAATACTAATGGCACGTTTTATAGTAATTAATTCTAAGAAGTATTTTTAATATTTGAAATTTTTTATAATTAATTATTAAAAATATTAAAAACGTTTTCTAAAATCACTTTAAAAAACAGTCTAATTTATTTTAAATTTTTTTTCAAATTGAACTATGAAATCAAATTGATTAAGTTACTATATGTCGAAATAAAAATAAACAAAATTATAAATAATAAAAACAAAGCAAAACATGATATTATAGCATGATGAAATTTTAGATTCAACCATTTTATATTTATATTTTTTTACATTATTTTCTACATATATTTAAAAATATTAAAAAATTATTTATCTATCCAAAGAAATAAATTTAAAAATACTTAGAGAAAACATAAGTAAATGAATACTACACATTAAATAAATAATAAAGCTAATTCATGATCCGGACTGGGTAGGTCGGGTCAACCGTCAAGTTGAACAGAGCCCCTCGTCTTATGTCTTAACTTCGTCTTCTCTTTTTGAATAACTTCCACTTAATTTTCAACCCCCAAAACCCTAAACCCCTCCAACGCCAGAAACTCAAATTGTCAATCTTCAAAACCCTAAACCCACCAACATCCACACTGAAAACCCCCTCCAATCTCCCTTCGTTCAACCTTTTTTTTCTTCTGTGAACCCCACGAATGGCCTCGAAGCTTCTCAAAATCGGTTCCCTGGAAGCCCAAAGCCAAATCGAACTCTCTCTCAGGCAAGCCTTTGAGTTGCTTGAACCCCAACTCAGACCCCCATTTCCGTTAACAATCCCGACCCCGGAAGAGTACTTACAGCTCAATTGGGCCATTCTTTATGGGGTTTTATGTGAACCTCATTTTGCAAAAATCCAAATTAAGTATTTACATGCTATTGTGACTGATGGGTATTGCCTTTTTGTGAGTTTACTTACCACAATTGTTAATGAATTGTACTTTAAACTTGTTGAATCAGCGAGAATTCAATTGATTTGGTTAGTTTCGGAGATGATTTATGTTTCGGCTGAAGGGATCGATGGTGTGTTGGTGTCACTTTTGAGGCAAATCGTTGGTGGGGATTTTAGTGACGGGAATTTACGGTTGTGTTTTGAGTTGGTTAGTCTTTTTTTGAGCAAATGGAATTGGTTGGTAGAGGAAGGACCATTGGTTTTGAGAAGTGGATTGTATACATATCTTCGGGTATTAGCTGATCATTGTAGGTTTCCGGGTGATTCGAAGTTGGAGGCATTGAGGCGAATTGAAATTGAGTTTTGCATTAGAGTATTGAGGGAGCAGTTCCATTTGTGTTTGAAGATTGGGAGGGATCTCATTCGCCTTTTACAGGACTTGGTTCATGTGCCTGAGTTTCGGGCTGTATGGAAGGACTTGGTGTTAAACCCGGGTGAGTTTAAGACTCAAGGGTTTGAAGATGTTTCACAACTTTATCGTGAGAGGACATCAAGTCGGTATTTTTTACTTAGGATCACTCCAGAAATGGAGAGCCAATTGCGGTTTTTACTTACCCATGTGAAATTGGGAAGCCAGAAGAGGCACCAGGCATGGTTTATGAGGAAGTTTCTTTGTGGGTCAGAGAGAGAGACTCTTATATGTGATATTGTTCGGTTTATATGTTGTGGACACCACCCATCTAACGATATTATTCAGTCGGATGTCATGCCAAGATGGGCTGTTATTGGTTGGCTACTGAAATCTTGTAGGAAGAGTTATGTTGAAGCCAATGTGAAGCTGGCCCTGTTTTATGATTGGCTTTTCTTTGATGAAAGAATTGACAATATCATGAATATTGAACCTGCTATGCTTTTGATGGTAAACTCTGTACCAAAATATGTGGACATGACCCACACTCTGCTTGAGTTTTTGTTGCTTCTTGTGGACAATTATGACATTGAGAGAAAGGATATTATAGTTAGGGGTGTAGCATCGGCTTTTAATATGCTTGTCAGAAGGGGAGTGGTTGGATCCATTCATGTTTTGACTTCTTGTGATGCACTTTCTCCCTCACTCAAAGAGTGGCTTGGAAGGTTTTTGAAAGCTGGAGTTTCTAAAGAAGTGCAGCCCGCCCATCTTCCTCGTCCTTCTGTTCCATCCACTATTCTTCCAAGTTTGAGAACTTCGGAAACTGAGACGGCTGTAATGGGAGAGCTAATAGCATCTAAGTGTGCCACAAATGATGGAGTTGGCACCAAAGCTTTTGATGCTTCTGTTCCGATTTCAGTTGAACCAGTTATGTCTTGTAGTTCATTAGTTGTAACTAGTGAAAGTTTAGATGATGCTATAGAGAATTGGGTTCAAAGGCTTGGAGAAACTGTTATAAAGTCAAACACAATTGACATTCGGATTTTGGAGAAGATACTGCTCTCATTTGCAAATCTTGATGGTCACAAGGTAACAGGTGGCTTTGCTCTTAGTCCTCAGTCTTTATCTTCTAAAATAGCAAAGGAACTTGAGTTGAATGGGTACAAGTTGTTTTGTCCCCTGGAATCCTTCCCAAATAATTCCAATTGTGATGATGAAGTACACTCTGCAACTGCTTTAATTATTCGTACTTTTATCTTTTCTCAGCATGAGAGGTTGCAGGAAATGCTTTTATCCTGGTCTAAACATGGATTTCCAGTTGGAAAATGCTTGTTATGTTATGCATTGAGACTAGCTTATGAGGCGCATGCGGCAGGTTATTTGGGGAATGTGATGGTCCCTGACGATTCTGTCAAGGTAAATGATTTAGGAATGCCATTGTTAGTCTTTCACATGGATGTGTATTTTTCATTTCTCAATGGTGGAAGAAAAGATCCTCCTGAAGCTGACCTTTCTGCTTCTAAGATAGACCATCAAGTAGTTGCTAAATTGGTTGATGGTGCTTTTTCTGCCTACAGATGTTTCCTTATGTATTCAAGAAATGGTTTACATAAAGAAGCTGATATGACTCTAGCTAGGCTCTTGTTTTCTGATTTAGCGTCTTGTTCTAAATGGGAAAAGAAGATGTTGAGGTTTTCATTCTGCAGCATCTTTTGTCACCTTTCTGATTTATCCACTGGTGAGGAAGATATCATTGAGTTACTTGTGGCCCTGTTGGATCATGCTAATATTGTTTTTATGCAGTTTGAGATAGCCTTGAAAAAGTTCTCCATATTTGGGGAGAACACTGAGACTATTTTCTACTTAATCAAGAACTCCCTTAATTGGGGCTTTGAGGAACAACACAAGGTCTGGGGCTTAATTAGATCAGAGCTTGCAGTTTCTAAGGTTCAAGTAGAGAAGTTGATTTTGGAAATCTTCTGCTCGGGTATTTTAGATCCAAATTCAGCTTCCATTGCAGTTGAAGGCCTTCTAATGCTGTGCAGTAGTTGCATGCCCACACCGGAGCTTGTTGGAGCAATTATGTTATTACCTAATAATGCATTCCAGGACTTCTCTGCTGCCGTTCTGGCAACTTGGGCTGTGTCTAATGCCTCAATGTTGTTTGACAGTTTAGCCAATTTCTTGGAGAAACTTGATAGCAAGAAAGGGGATTTTACACTTTTCTCTTCGACTGGGATTAGGATCAACCATTCCGCCATTTCTTGGTTGTTAAATTATTTTAATACACAGGGGATGAAAGGCAATGATATTCTGAACAAGTTGTCTGTAAATATTCCAGACATGAAATCGGTTCATCAGTTGTGACGAGAAACAGATATTTCTCTTCCAGCAAAAGGTAATCTATTGTCTGTGATAAAGTAAATTATATGGCTTTCATAAGAAATGTTCCTCTAGTTTATTTAGAATTGCACATTAATTGTGATTGCCTGCAGTGAGATTAAGCTTTCAAAACTTTCTGATATATAAAAAAAAGAAAGATTAAGCTTTCAAAAAAATTATAAATTATAAAATGTGGTTTCAAGGAGATTTTGAAAATTTAGGTCTGGATTACTAAATGCCCTTTTACTAAACAGATATGTCCTTTTCTGATCTGAGGTAAAGAGAATATTAATATCATGGTTTTTTGCCTGCAAGCCCTGTGGATAAATCTTATCTTGGGAGAGCAATGCTCTCCCAAGTGTTACATCAAGTTTGTATATTATATTGACATGCTAACTAAGTCAATGGAGGATTTTTTTGAAGTATGACAATTCAAAATTTATTTTCAAATACTGATGAAGAAAAAAAAAAAACAAAGAAAAAGGTCAATAGTGGATGTAATCCCTTTACCTTGGTCCATTGCCATTGGACAACTAGGCATGCTGAAACTCTTATATATGCATGTGCGTGAATGAGTCATTGATTGGTACAATCTTTGGCATTCCTCAATTTTATTTTAAAAAATTCTGTTTTTTCTGTACGGTTCTTGTAACCTTGGTAAACATTTATATGCGTGTATTCACCTTGGAAATACTTAATTCGGCTTTGCTTTGTTTGACTTTTATTAAGGAGTGAACTCTTGCAATATATGAGTTAGTTTCCTTCTTTTTTTTTTGGTGTCCATATAACTTTCTTTTTCTTCAGTGTGTATTTCATAACTCCATTTGTGCATGTTAGTTTTAGCTTCCAAATCTCTAGCCCAGAGAAACGTGGGTTTTGTTAGGTTGATAATCAACATAAAAACCTTTATGAAAAAAGAATAAAGAATAAACAAAAATTTGGTTGGGATTACTTTGTTATGTGTAATGAGAAATGACATAAAATATGGGATGAAAAATAATAAGTTCTATCTTTTAGATTGACTATACACACAGTTTATATAGGAGATTACAATAGAAGAAATAGGAAACAAGAGACATAATAAGAAACTAACTTATTCCTAAATCATAAAATTATCTATTTATAGAAATAGGAAACTAATAAAACTATCTATTTGCAGAAATAAGAAACTAACATAATAGGAAAATAATTCTCTTATTCTATTTACAACTCAACACTCTCCCTCAAGCTGAGGAATAGATGTCTTTCATTCCCAATTTGAATACAAGATCGTGAA
>CP128332.1:17314156-17554156 GCA_030345155.1 Vitis x doaniana
CTATTTATGGCTAGACAATCCCTACTACACTCTCTTGAATGTGTCATTCTTGAGACAACATCTTGATGTTAATATGTTTTGTCCAAATCAGAAGTAAGCCTCCATGGATCCAAAATGGATTCAGTACATTTCAGTGGTAGATTCGACATTTCCCATTATTGAGCACACTAAAATTGGTTTGAGGGAGTTGATTTGGTGATTAGATTAGAGGTTCATGAAAACGAGATTGACATGTATTGAGCCCATTTTGACCAAAATAAGATTAACATGAAACCATTGTTTCTTTGTGATGTGTTATCTCCAAGAGTTTTACATTATCTTTGAACAATTAGTGTGAAAATTACTATTTTAAGTACTATAAAAATGTTTCATTTTTTCGTAAAAATAAATAAGAAAGAAATTCTTGTTGTCACATAGCCTGTCCTTGATTCCAGTGCTATTCTCTCAAACCTCCTCAAACCTTTCACTTAGTCTCCTTGCAAGCTCTTGATATTTCATTATCTCACATGGCCAGCCTCCAGCAGGTAAAAACTTGGCATAAACAATGAGTTTCAAAAAGAAATTTGAAATTACCAAAAAAAAAAAGCTATTAAATTCTCAACTTGTACCCAAGCTAGGCTCCACCTCAACCCAACCCAGCCCAAGTCATTTATAAGCCTACGCCTCAAGTATCCATACCACAACCTTGGGTTGAAATTATATTTCTAGCCCAACCTAAGCCTGAACCAAATCTCAAGTCAAGACGGCCTGAACCCAACGCGGCCCAACCCATTGATATGCCTAGGCCTGAGGTATACTCAACACAAACCAATGTGGCCCACAAGTTAGGCTTAACCCTAGCATTAAGGCTTGGGTTAGTCGAGGTATATATCTAGGCTCCAAACCAAGTACACGCCCCAAACCTAAGTCCCAACAAGGGATCCGATACCAACCAAATCCAAGAAGTCCATCAGACGAAACAGATAACTCTCATAGTCATGGTATGTGCCCAAAATTATTTATTAGAATAGGGATGGATGACAACCCAATTAGGTGGGGTTGTCACAACTCATAAGTTAGACAAAGTGCAAAGCTGGAACAGCCTCTTAAGTTGGTTTCTTTGATCACTTGCTCATCCATTCTTGGACTTGTTTCAGGCTTATGTGACCCAAGAAGACGTACTTTTGGGAACTTTGACAGTTAAAGAAACCCTGACTTATTCAGCCTAACTGAGACTTCCAACTCTCATGACCAAAGAAAAGGTCAATAGCATTGTAGAGGAAACAATCAAGGAAATGGGACTAGAACATTGTGCTGATCAGCTCATCGGAAACTGGCATTTAAGAGGCATAAGCAGTGGAGAAAAGAAGAGACTGAGTATTGCCCTAGAGATCCTAACACAACCCCATCTCCTGTTGCTGGATGAGCCTACTAGTGGCCTTGACAATGCTTCAGCCTTCTTCATAACTCAAACTCTTAAAAACGCCGCTTGCAGTGGAAGAACTGTGATTTCTTCCATTCATCAGCCGAGCAGTGAAGTGTTTGCACTTTTAGATGACCTTCTTTTATTGTCCAATGGCGAAACCGTCTACTTTGGAGAGGCAAAGATGGCTTTACAGGTACCAAAACGATACTTCATTATTATTATGTGCTTCATTTTCTTCGAAAAAGATATGAATATTCTCAATTGTCAAATTTCTATATTGACATATTTCGAAGCACCCTAAGAATATTGCATGTGCTGATCTCTGCTGGTTATTAAATTTTACAGTTCTTTGCCGAGGCGGGATTTCCATGTCCAAGTAGAAGAAATCCGTCTGATCACTTTCTTCACTGCACCAATTCAAGCTTTGACACGGTCAGGAGCACGTTAATTAGGTCCCATAGAATGCATGTATGTTTGCTGCATGCCATTGTTTTTTAATCAAATCTTCCATGTTTAAGACTCCTTTAGGAGTCCAACTTTATGGATTTCTGCTAACTATACATGTTTTCTATGGTTCATAACTGTAAATTTTGTTTCCCACAGGAACCCGAACAGTCATCGGATTCTTTGATGAATTTGGGAGCAGTAGAGATCAAAGCAACACTTATTGAGAAATACAATTGCTCAAAGTATGCAACCAAAACAAGATCCAGGATTCGAGAAATCTCCAACACTGTACGGAACCTTTCAACTATATATGAGCTTAACTGATGAGTTTAGATTAATATTTTTGCCCATTTTTTTTGCTTCTTTGGTAGTCGTTCTTCTTTGATAAAATTTTAAGACCTAGTCTTACTATATCCCAGATCCAACTCCTCTTGAAAGATTAATTCTCCATCCCACTAGGGTTTTTATTTATGTCCTCGACATCTTTCCTTTCTTCTGAAGGGTGAATCATCACTCGATGTCAAATTAATATGGTTTTGGGAGAAGATTTTCTTTTTGAATTTTTTTTTTCTTCCGTTATCATGTCATTCTAGTTGTTTACACTTTGAAAGGCTTTATAAAAAATATATGACTTTTTGACCAATCAAATAATTGTTTAAAATTAATTTTATTTTTCTAAATATTCATAGATGGCTTAATTTTATTTTTATATAGGAAAGTAGGAAGTTTGTGGGACCTCTTAGAGTCATCTACACTAGTGGAAGAGTGTGGAAGGCTCTAGAAAAATTTAGAGATGTCCACACATAGCTATAGTAAGGTGGAAGACAAGGAAAGAGTGTGGAGCTATCTATAGAATTCTAGACAAGTCTTGTAAATACTTGTAAATAACCTTTGTATAGAGTTTTCTAAAGAATTCTTGATTTGTAAGGAACTTTTAAGGTTTCAGAGTGTTCCTAAGGTGCTTATAAATAGATAAAAACCTCATTTGGTCAAGACACCAAGTGAGAACTTCATAAGCATCTAGCCTTGTAAAAGCCTCCTTGTGCAATAAAATTTCTTTTCTTTAAGTGTTGTCTTTCCTAAGTTAGCATGCCCCTTATGCTTAGCTTGACACTTTTAAGGAATTAAGCTTTATTGATTACAATTTTGTAGTAGTTATACTAAGCATCATTAATTGCAATTTTGTAATAGTAATCATTATTTAACCAACATATCACACATCTCAATGTGTCAATTTACCATGAGTCCAAACCTTTCTAATACTGGAAAAATTTTATTTTTCAAATATCAAAAAGGTTAAAAACATTTCTTAAAATTACTATTAAATATATTTTAAATTTGTTTGTTTAATCAAACTTTGTCCATATTACAAATTGAAAACTTCTTCTATGGTTAGATCAGTGTTAATAATTTACCCAGTTAAGTCCATAATTAGTGAAGATTACAAAAAATCTTTCACTATCATATGGAAGGTGATAGATCCACAGCTTTTGAATTTCAAAACCCCCGTAACCACACAAATAGTATTTCAAATTGTTTTCTCATTACCCTCATAATCCAGGGATACGTAGAAAGAAACAATTTCCTATTATGGAAAAAAAAAAACTATTTCTAGAAGAAAAGCCTCAAAATAAAAAGGCCCTATTACATGAATATTAAACCTTCCGGTCTATCGGATATATCATACGGATCATTAATCTTCAAGAACCCCAGATCAGTTATTAATGTGTTCTATCTTTTGATAATACACTTTCTTATAGTAATTAATGCCTATATATATATATATATATATATATATATATATATATATAATCAAAACTTCATGTGCCATAGCATGAACTTGTGACTGAAAGAAAAGGAGGAAGCAAGGCAAGATGGTGGGTGCAACTTTTAACACTTGTGCGAAGGTCTTTTGTAAACATGTCAAGAGACTGGGGATATTACCGGATAAGGGTATTAGCCTACATTCTTCTATCTCTATCCGTGGGTACCGTCTTTTATGATATCGGCACCACTACAAGCTTTATTGCACTCTTAGCTCGTGTAAATTGCGGCGGTTATGTAATGGGTTTGTTGACACTCCTATCAATTGCAGGCTTCCCCTCCTTCATCGAGGAAGTTAAGGTAAAAAACAATTTTTTAGGGAAAATTAGGAAAAAAAATTAAGCAATCAATGATTAACATCATTAAAGTATGCATGGCATGGCACTAGTACTGGTTCTAATCTTCTTTTTTCTTTGTTTAGCAGGTTTTTAGTCATGAAAGGACCAAAGGGCATTATGGAAATGCTGTATTTGTTTTATCCAACTTCCTATCTTCATTCCCCTTCTTGGTTGGAATCTCAGTTTCTTCCATAACTATTATTTTTTACATGGGAAAAATTGGGTCTGATTTCTCACATTATGCCTACTTATGCCTAGTTCTATTTGGCTGCATTGCTGCAGTAGAAAGCAGTATGATGCTTGTTGCTTCTTTGGTTCCCAACTACAAGATGGGAATCCTAGTCGGCTGTGGATTTATTGTAAGCAAAGCTACATCTTGAACCCCAAGCAATCAGCTAGCTAGCTTCTTTGTTTATCCATCCATCATCTTCTTCAGTCTAGCACGGGCGGTCCATTATCGATTATATGTCAGCCCTAATTAATGGTTATCTATGCAGGGCGTTATGATGCTGGCCTCCGGGTACTACAGAAAACAAGATGATATGCCCAAACCTTTCTTGCGCTACCCCATTTCATATATCAGTTTCATCGCTTGGACATTTAAGGTACTTCTTAAAAACAAAATTTTGGATCCTTTTCTTGGAATGATTTAGTAGGATAAATCATTTCAAAGCTTGAAAGGATTAGTGCTTCTTGTCAGTTAGGCCTTTATAAATCAAAAGAGAAGAAATAATCAATCATTGAATGACTTGAGGCCAAAGGAACTATATATTCAGATAGCTAATTTGCATTAATGTTATAATGCAAACTCTAGGGATTATACAAGAGTCTTCTGATGGGGCTTGAGTTCGATCCTCTTATACCTGGTGATCCAAAATTGAAGGGGGAGTTCTTATTGAGAACCATGCTTGGAATTTCATTAAGTCATTCAAAATGGTGGGACTTAGCTGCTGTTCTAGCCATTGCCGTATCATACCGACTTCTCTTCCTCGCTGTTCTGAAGCTCAAGGAGCAAGGTTCACCACTGCTTTTGACACTTTACACCAGCAAAATTCTGCAACTTCTCCGTAAGAAACAGAAGCCATGTTTGTCTTCCGAAAGGCACCATGCTCCCTATTCACTGTCCTCACAAGGGGGCTTTAGCTCTCCAATAGTCTAGAGCCAGCAAGAGATCAACCATATATTGAATCACAAATTACATGTATTACATATTTTATGGAAGCTAATAATTAACGGACACCAAGTCAATCACCAACGAGTTTCATCATTTTTGGCTTTGATGGGTGCAAACATGTGGGTGAAGATGTTGAAATAGTATCACAAAAAAGCTAAGATGCTATTTGATAAGGGTTTCTTAAAACAATTTCAAGTTCTTGGAATAAAAGCACTGAAAAACACATTTGATAATAAAAAAATAAAAAATACGGTGTTTTCAAATAATACATTTTAATTGTTTTCTAACTATTGTTTAAAATTAAAGTATCCTAGATAAAAATGCTTTTAATAAAAGTACAAAAAATAGATAAAAAAACATTTAAGGTTCTAAAACGGATATTTATTTTATAAAACATAAAGAAACAGTTTTCAAAAACTGTTTTTCATAATTGTTTTTAAAAACACTTGTTACAGGTATGCTTGAAGAATTTTATATGTGAGGTATCAATGCTTCGATCTTCAGAAATTAATGCAATATGCATACACATATATGCAATGTATTTATTGAATAAGACAGAAATATTAATTCGCTTCACACTCATAGGATGGGTATTGTTTCCAATTAACTAACTTATTAGTACTGCCAAACGCTTGACCAAAACCTAACAAAAATTTAGTATGAAGCTAGAGCTGAAAGTGGTCCAAAGTGGATACAAATATTAAAAAGGAATCTGAAGAGAGAATTGCAAAGCAAAGATCTAGAGACCATTCCTCCCTGCTACATACATAGGTTAAAACTAAAACCTACCATCTTTTAGAAAGCAAGATAACTGTGTATGGTCGGTTGAATGAAATTTATTGCAGTGTTGATAAAGCCCCACTCCAAACTGCAATGAAGTAAAATGGGCATATTTGTCCTACCTAGCTAGCAAACGAAGACAAAAGACGGAGAAGTTCATGGGCTGTTTAGCTAAAAATTCGTAAGTCTAAATTAAATTGAGTTGATCATTCAAGCCAATATGACCTTCAATAACTATTGCAGCTGACTGATCATGTGCCCCCTCTCTTTTTAGACGTGTACTGTATGGTGTCGTGGCCTATGAAATAAAGAGTGTTGACTGATCATAATAAAAGTATACCCTAGCTACCTAGGGTTGGCAGATGGAAATATCCAACCCATCTTCCTAGTTCCTCAAATTAACTTCTTTGATTAGATCAAAATTGGCCTATCTTTCCATGACACATTTGAAATGATGTTATCGAAATTCTCTTCCTAGATACCAAGACCTACTGTCACAACCTTATACTTGAGAGAATAATAATAAAATAATTAGTGATTAAGTATACCAAATTTTTTTAGAACCTTATTCAACTCTTCATAAAATATGGAAGGATCAACCAAAGAAAAAGAGTTAAAAAATATTGTGGGTGTGTAATGTTTCATCAACAATTAATGAAAATCAAAATAAGAACCTTGCAAAAAATCATATTACCTTGAGATTCATGGTCCAACAGCCATTTAAAGAAGAATAGAATATGGGTCTAGTGTATGGAGAAATACCAAGCTAGCTTCATATCAACTGAATGTTTTTAAGAGGACATATGGAGAGTAGCTTCGTATCAACTGAATGTTTTTAAGAGGACATATGGAGAGTATATATATATATATATATATATATATATATATATATATATATATATATATATATATATATATATATACACATATATATATATATATATAGTCCTCTACGGACTTTAATGGTTTCCTAAACCACCTTGAATGAAGGGGTGTGATAGCACATAAGGTAGGTAGGGTCCCTCTCATACGGAGTCAAGGAACGTGCGCAGTATATGGGTCCATACTTAGGTCATGGAAATCTATAATTTTAGCCTCATTGCCATTTGTAGCCTCTCTCTCTCACTAACACAGAGACATACTTCATTTCTGCAGAACTGCAGCAGTAGCAGCCTATTCATAGCAATATTAATGGGACTTTGCCGGCCAGTAGTTACTTCGCACATTACTTCTTTCATCAGTCATCAGTCATCAGTTTATTTGTATCTACCATTACACCTTCTCCCTCTTCTTCTCTCCTCTTTCTTTTCTTATATTGTTCTATTCTAGCTCCTTTGTGAAGAAGGGGAGTAGTGCATGGAGATAGAGGTGGCAAATGGTGGTGGAGGGGGTAGGAGTGGTGAAGGCCATGACGGGAGAGCAAAGTATCTGGTGTGGGAAGATCTGACGGTGGTGCTGCCAAATTTTGGGAATGGACCCACAAAGAGGTTGCTTCATGGGCTCAGTGGGTGTGCTGAGGCCGGTAGGATCATGGCCATTATGGGTCCTTCTGGCTCTGGCAAATCCACGCTTCTCGATTCCTTGGCAGGTCCATCTTTCTGTTTCTTTCATTAACACTAACCCATGATCAATACACTCTTATTGCACAGCAAGAGGCGCCTTTTCTTTCCATTTTTTTTTATTTTGGGTTTTTGAGATAGATCTCATTGTTTATTCTTCTGGGAAAGCATATAAAGATAGATCTCATTGTTTATTCTTCTGGGAAAGCATATTAAAGTTGCCTGCTTTTCCTTCCCTTGTATACATATAGATTTGTGCTCATCTTTAAGTGTCAGAATGCTTGAGTAGTTTCGCATTGAAGTCATGAATCTTGGACAATAAGTTTATTATTGGTTTCATGATTTCATGATTCATACTCATGCCATATAACTCAAGCTTTTATGCTGTCCTAGTATTTTTGGCTGGAGGGTGATCAGCCTTTTTTTTTTTTTTTTCTTTTTTACTTTCTTATTAGCATGATAACAAATATGTTACAAATAATATGTACGGCATTCTTTCTTCTTTCTTCTAGTCATCATGGAAATATTGTAATTTTTTAGAATTTTTTTTTCTCATTTAAATTATGTTAACATAAGCTTTGAGTCTGCGGCAGGTAGGCTTGCAGGAAATGTTATTATGACTGGAAATGTGCTACTTAATGGGAAAAAGAGGAGACTAGACTATGGTGGTGTTGTGAGTATCCATGAATACATCTGTTCTTCCATGGATTTCAAATCCAACAAAATATTTCAAGGAAAAATGTTTTAATTTCCGATGATACTTTACTTCAATTGCTTTACTGGTCATAAGATTTTGAGTATGAAACATCACCTTTCAAACGATTTCAGCCCTAGCGCAAGTGATTTTAGTATAAGAATACATTTGAGAGTGATTTTAAAAAGCATTTTTAGTATTTTTAATATTTTAATATTTTAATGATAAATTTTTTAAGTATTAAAAATATTAAAAACACTTCTTATAATCAATACCAAACGGGTTCTAAGTGCTTTTAACTTGTAACAATTTTTTTTTTTTACAATAATACTATTATATCATAAATGAATTGGGAAAAATATTGGTGATTTTGTTGGCATTCTTTTTTTAAAAAAAGTACCTACCCAATAATTCTTGAAAAGGCACTTCTAAACATTAAGTGCTTCTGACCCTATCTTTATTTCAGAAGGGCCTTTCTGGAAACTCATTCTCAGAGTAAAACTGGGAAATGGAAAATCACAAAAATTCTTCAAGAACTCATGACATGCGACCAATTTACCATTGATTGCAAGAATTGAAGTGCAAGTAATTTAAAAAACAAAATAGATCAATAGGATTCATTATTCATTTTCACTCTGTCTTGTCTGAAGGCTCAATTCTATGGCTCTCAGGCTTATGTGACTCAAGAGGATGTTTTGTTGGGAACTCTAACAGTGAAAGAAACACTGTCATACTCAGCTCACCTGAGGCTTCCATCTTCCATGACCAGAGAGGAGGTTTATGAGATTGTAGAGGGAACAATCATGGAAATGGGACTCCAAGATTGCTCTGATCGGTTGGTCGGAAACTGGCATCTCAGAGGCATAAGTGGGGGTGAAAAGAAGAGAGTCAGCATTGCACTAGAAATCCTATCGAGGCCTCGTCTCTTGTTTCTTGATGAACCTACTAGCGGCCTTGACAGTGCCTCAGCTTTTTTCGTAACTCACACTCTGCGAAACATAGCTCGTGATGGCAGAATAGTCATCTCTTCTATCCACCAGCCGAGTAGTGAAGTCTTTGCACTCTTTGATGACCTTTTCATGCTTTCTGGTGGCGAGACGATTTACTTTGGAGAGGCAAAGAAGGCTGTAGAGGTATAAGACTGCATTCCTTACAACTTTAAGCCATAGCAGTTTTTCAAATCTAACCCAAAAAGTTGAATTATAATTCTTCTGTCAATGTGTCTGAGATTCTTGCAGTTCTTTGCTGAAGCTGGTTTTCCATGCCCAAGTAGAAGAAATCCTTCTGATCACTTCCTTCGCTGTATTAATTCAGACTTTGATGTTGTTACTGCCACCTTGAAGGGATCTCAAAGAAAATATGTACGTATGATGTAGCAGCTTTACTACCATTGATTTCTCTACATGCTGCACATGTATGCAAACGAATATAAGTTCATCAAGGCTCAAACTTTATCCACAACCTGAAAAATATGCTAAGAAAATGCAATTCCAGTTCACGCATTCTGCAAATACTTTTCCAGGAATTTGTATGTTAATCATCTATATTTCTTGAACTCCTGAACTGCAGGAAATCCAATCAACAGATCCTTTAATGAACTTGGCAACAGCAGAGATCAAAGCAATGCTTGTTCGAAAATACAAACTCTCAGAATATGCAAACAGGGCAAGAGCTAGGATTCAGGAAATCTCAACCATTGTATGCATTTCAGACCCTTTCTTTATGTATAACAACTCTCTACTTTTTGAGAAAAGCTGCATGAATTCATTGACCACTTGCAAGAAAATAACATTCATTAGGAAAAAGAAAGTTCAATTACTCTATTGTGGAAAAGAAAAATGGAGAAATACAATCTACATTAATTTGTTATTTACCAGAATGTAACATGCATCAATAAACGAACGCTGAAGTTTACAAGTACCTCTTTTGCAGGAAGGACTCGTGAGTGAACCTGAAAGGGGGAGCCAAGCAAGATGGTGGAAGCAACTGTCCACACTGACACGACGCTCTTTTGTGAACATGTCTAGAGATATAGGTTATTACTGGTTAAGAGTAATAATATATACAATCGTATCTGTTTGTGTTGGTACCATCTATTTCGATGTTGGCACTGGCTATACTTCAATCCTTGCACGGGGAGCTTGTGGCGGATTTGTATCAGGCTTTATGACATTCATGTCCATTGGAGGTTTCCCATCCTTCATTGAAGAAATGAAGGTAATAATCCCAGTTCAGGAGCAAAAAACACCCCACTGGGGAACCATGATACTAAAGCTTTTGATGCTTCTTTTCCTTCTATGAAACAGGTGTTTTATAGAGAAAGGCTCAATGGGCACTATGGAATTTTGGTGTTTATCCTATCAAACTTCCTTTCTTCACTCCCATTCTTGATTGGAATGTCACTTACTACCACAACTATCATTTACTACACGGTGAAACTCCAGCCAGGATTTCTCCATTATACGTTTGGCTTCCTCACTCTTCTTAGCTCCATTGCTGTTGTTGAGAGCATCATGATGATTGTAGCTTCGCTGGTTCCCAACTTCTTGCTAGGAATGGTAACCGGTGCTGGAATCATCGTAAGGAAAACTACTACCTAAACCTTTTTATAGATTTCTTGTTTTTGTGTATTATGTAAGTTTATAATTCAGTAGCTGTTTACACAGGGAATCATGATGATGACATCTGGGTTTTTCCGATTGCTGCCTGATATTCCCAAGCCAGTTTGGCGCTACCCAATTTCATATATCAATTATGGAGCATGGGCTTTGCAGGTAACTTCCCCTGAAAATCACACTACTCCAAACAACTCACAAAGAACCATAGGAAATTCTAACACAAAACGTAGAGAATAAAAAACAAGTCTTAAGAGATAAGGCCAAACAGAATAAATTCAATAAAAATGAAATTCCCTAAAAGGTTTATTCTATATCCATCATACCATGTGCAAGCACGAAAAGACTAAATGTTAGGCAGCATACAACCACAGAAAATGAGACCTGATGTCCCATTTGTTCAGCTTACTTGACACACATATATCAAAATCAACCTGCAAACAAAATCACGTTTTCACTTAAGTGTTGCACAATCATTTATTAGAATAGAAGGCAAGAGAAAACTGATTTGGATTTCAAACAAAAAGATACGAAAAGAATATTCATAGATCTATAAAGATATATAGAAAAGGATTCAGAGTACCAAATATTTAGATCAGATCATAATCATATCCACAGAAACCAAGTCAGTTTCCTTGGAACAGATCATAGCATACCTTGGTGAGCTTCTTGTAGATTAGGTAGATCATGCACCATGCTGGATGACCCAATTTTGTGACATATTTAGCCACAAATTCTTGTAAATAAATGCTTATTATGTTGATTAATTTGGGTATTTCCTTCTACATGGTCAATATAGGGGGCATACAAGAATGAACTGATAGGGCTCGAGTTTGATCCCCCATTTCCTGGTGAACCAAAACTGAAAGGCGAGCATATCCTCACAACTATCCTGGGTGTTCGAATGGATCATTCCAAGTGGTGGGACTTGACTGCTGTTGTAATCATTCTCATATCATACAGAGTTCTCTTCTTCACTATTCTCAAGTTGAGGGAGAGAACTTCACCATTGTTCCGAAGGCTTTACACCAAGAGAACTCTGCATCATCTTGAGAAGAGGCCATCATTCAGGAAGAAGCCATCATTTCCTTCAAAGAGGCACCAAACTCTCAATTCGTTGTCTTCTCAAGAGGGTCTTAACTCTCCCCTTCATTAGCAGCAACATCATAATCATTATTTTTATTACAAGTTTAAAGGATGTAATCCACTTCTATTGTAATGAATGATCACACATTTTCGAACACAATGGGTGCTATGGTTTGGTTGTTATTTGGTTTTTAATACCTACAATGAGAGTGAAACGCTCTTCATGATAAATGAATTTCATCATGTTTTCATCACTCTATTTCATTGCACTATGACTAGTTCATTTTTGTCTCAGTGACAGTGCATAAAGTTCGATATCATATGGTGAAGAAACAGTAGGACATCAACCTATGAGACCAATATGGCAACACATTAATAAGAAAAACAGAACAAATATAAAGTTTCTGTTGGAATTTTATGTTATGGAAAAGATTGGTATGCTTTTGAACAAGAAAACAGAAGTCATGCTAGTTTTAAATCCTAGATGTTACTTCGTTTTCTTACTCCTGACGTCTTCTTGAATGATTTTAATAACCATTAAAAGTCTAAGACGTGCTCAATTAAGATTTGTGATGGTGACAATAGAGTTAATTTAGAGTTGAACAGATCCAAGATACAGAAATATTGACTAGGATATGAACATAGTAAACAAGGAAAGATATAGAACTACTGCTTAATCCAAACTGTCCCTAAGAGTCGTCACTAATTGCTGCTATGCTTAAAATTTTGAATCTATCACCAAAAAAAAAAAAAAAACAATAATCCAAAAGAAAGCCAAACATAAAATTTCTGAAGATAGCTTTCATAGAATGATTCCATTGGGTTTACCCATAGACAGCTTCTATCCCATTACATCCTCCCTCTGCTCCTGGTCATCTCAACCTCGTAAATGTGCTCTAAAAAGGAATAGATTCCCTTAAACTTCCAATCCTGAGACTTCCTGATGAAATCTAGATTCCAATATCCTTCAGCTTCTGACAAGATCAATGGCCCACCACTATTGCCTATTTGATAATCACTGCTCTGAACAAGTATGGGAACCCCATTTTCAATGTACCTGCCCAATGCACTCATCGTGCAAAGAGAGTACCATCAAACCATTCCCCACCTTGTAGCAAGTATGATTTGAGAATGCACCCACCCTCTCCTAAGTCCCTTTCATAAATACACTCTAAAAGATCTCCACACCTCCTTAGAGCACCACTCTCCCTCTTCCTCGCCTTAGTCACTAACCACCAGTCCCTACCATCTATCACATCCCTTTAAATGGCAAACTCATACATCTTGTCCAAATTCCTGACAAACTCCCTACTATCTCCTGGAAAATTAACGTAGCACCTCCCACTAGATTAGGTGATTTTTTTTTCTCTCCTCATCCTGCCAAAGTCCCTCTATGACTTCTGTTAACCTCTTCTTGATACTGAGTGATGAAAACCAATAACAACCAAGATGGCATTGCTAAAGTGTTTCTAATCAAGTTGCCAGCTGTCTTTACATTCCCTTTCGTAGAAGAAACAGAAAATTATATTTTGAAAACGAAGAATGGTTTCTTAATACTTAGCCTATATAGGTTGTATAATCCAACAACTACTGCATGGATTTCCCAATACTCTCCCTCTAGCTGGCAAGTAAATGTTCTTCACTCTCAGCCTGTTTGTGATAGATTAGAATACTTGAGTTGCAAGTCCCTTGGTAAGTATGTTGGCCAATTGTCTTTCCGAGAATATATAATGGGTGAATACCAACCCAGTATCCAGTTTTCCCTTAATGAAATGACAATCAACTTTAACATGCCTAGTTTAGTCATGTTAACTAGATTGTGAGCTATATTGATAGCCAACTTCTTGTTACAGTAAAACTTCATAAGGCCTTCCCAACTTATTCTAAGATCACTATAAATAATTTTATCTAGAGAAGCTCACATAGCCCATGCGCCATGGCTTGAAATTCTACTTTGTAACTTAACCTTCTTAGGATTATGCATAAATGACTCACCACACTCACAACATATGTTATATCAGGAGTAGTATGTGATAGGTAACTTAACTTATCTACCAACCTTTGATACTTCTTTCTCTCTACTGGAGGACTCTTAGAATCCTTCATCAAGCTTGTGACCAGCCTCAACTGGTGTCTACACCCACTAGTATTGTTTCTCTAAGAAGACCTGAAATATACTTCTATTGTGAAATCACAATTCCCTCATTTAATTGAGCAACTTCAATACTTGGAAAGTATTTAAATATTTCTAGGTCTTTAATTTGAAACTCCTTTTTCAACTCCTCTTTCAATTTCCTTATTTCTTCTGAATCATCTCCTATTACAACAATACCATCAATGTACACAATAAGAGTAGTTATTTTCCCATTCACAAAGTATTTAAGAAACAATATATGATCCCATTGGCTCTGGATATAATTCAAGCTCTTCATTGTCTTAAAAAACCTTCAAACCAAGCTCGAGAGATTAGTTAAACCGATATAGAGCCTCCTTCAATCAACGGACCTTGTTTCCCGAGACATTTTCTTCTATATCAGGTGGTTTCTCCATAAAAACCTTCTTTCAATTCTCATGCATGAAGGAATACATCTTTACATCAAACTATTGCAAAGGCCAATCAAAGTTAGTAACAAAGGACAACAACATACAAATAGTACTCATCTTTGCCATCAGAGCAAAGGTTTCTTCATAATCTATCCCATAAGATAAATATATCCTTTAACTACCATTCTTGCCTAATCCCTCTCAAGTGTGTCATTCGTCATATATTTTACTATAAATACCCACTTGCACCTAACTTGTTTCTTTCAAGTAAGTAGATCCACAATTTCCCAACTATTATTTTTTTTTAAGGCACTCATCTCTTCTTGCATTGCCTTCCTCCACTTCTCATCACCTTTAGTGCCTCTTGAGTAGTTTTAGGTACGTTGAAGGAGATAAGTTTAGTAGCAAATGCTCTGTAAGATGCAAAAAAGTTATGAAAATAAACAAATTTGGTCAAAAGGTGTTGAATTCAATGTTTTTTCCTTTTCTTACAGCAATAGGTAAATTAAGATCATCAAACACAATGAAACTATGCTCAAGTTGAATTTCAATAACTTGGAGAATCAGAATTCATTAATTCTAAGAATTGAGAAATTACAAATAAATAAGAAAAAACAATCTCATAAAAGATTCAACAACCTAACAAACCCAAAACTAACCAAATTTGATGAAATGGAACAATTAGAAAAATAAAAACCAAATCTTATGCCTACAAAATAGGAATTTGAATTTCTATCCCAACTAACTCTTAAATCTTCGATTCTTAACTAACTCCTAAATCTTCAATTCTTAACCAACTCTTAAATCTTAGACACTCTTCCTTAAGTCGGTGCATAGATGTTTATCATTCCCAACTTGTGAACAAGAAACTCGAAGTTAGAACTTAGGAGTCCTTTGGTTAGGATATTTGTTATTTGTTGCATTGTAGGAACAAAAAAAAAGCATATTGCACCAACCTTAAGTTTTTCCTTCATGAAATGTTTATCAATCTCAATGTGTTTTGTTTCATCATGTTGTAGTAGATTATGTGCAATACTGATGACTACTTTATTGTCACAATACAATTTCACAGGAAGAGTATTGAGTCTCCTTAGTTCTTCTAGAACATGTTTCAACCAGAACATTTTGCAAATTCCATGTGTTATGGCTTTGAACTCTGCTTCAGCATTACTTCATGACACCACATTTTGCTTCTTACTTCTCTAAGTAACCATATTACACCATACAAACATATAATACCCAAAGGTAGATCTTCTATTGATGATGGATCTGGCCTAATTAGCACCAATTTACACCTCAACTCCTTGCTCATTCTTCTTGAACAATAATCCTTTCCTTTGAGTACTCTTCAAGTACCTTATAATCCTACAGACAACTTCAAGGTGTTCTTCGTGTGGAGAGGGTATGAATTGACATACCAATCTCATTGCAACAACGATGTTTGGTCGAGCGTTTCTTTGTCATTTTTTTCTTAGCTTCAACTTGTATTCTATAGGAGTGCCAACTGGTCTACAACCACTCATACTTGTTTCTTTTAAGAGATCAAGAAGGTACTTTCTTTGTGAAATGATGATGTACTTCTTGGAATGTGCAACTTCCATTCCAAGAAAGTACCTCAATGACCCCCAAGTCCTTAATCTCAAATTTAGAAGCTAGAATCTTTTTTAGCTTTTTCATCTCAAGCAAGCCATCTTCAATGAGAATATTGTCCACATAAACAATTAACATGTTTGTCTTCCCTTCGGGTGAGAACTTCATAAATAAGGTATGATCAGCTTGTCCCTCAATATAACCTTGTTTCTTTACGAACAGAGTGAATTTATCAAACCATGCCCAAGGCAATTGTTTAAGTCCATATAAAGACCTTCTTAGCTTGCACACCTTTGATCATAATCTTTCAATGAAGCCCCGAGGAGAGTCCATATAAACTTCTTCTTCCAAATACCCATTGAGAAGTGCATTTTTCACATCTAACTATTGCAATGATCAATCCTGATTCGCAACAATTGATAAGAGCATGCCCATTGTGTTTAGCTTGGCTAATGGAGTGAATGTTTTTAAATATTCAATATTATACGTCTAAGTGAATCCCTTCGCTACTAGTCAAGCTTTATATTTTTCTAAAGAGCTATCAAAGTTGTATTTCATTGTAAAGACCCATTTGTAGCCAATCATGGACTTTTCTTCAAGCAAACTCATTACTTCCCATGTCTTGTTCTTTTCAACAGCTCTCATTTCTTCAAGAACAAATTCCTTCCATTAGGAACATTAAGAGCATCTTGTATATTTTTAGGAATGTCTATTCTAGAAAGTTGTGAAATAAATGCAAGAAAAGAATGAGACAAATTTTCAGAGGACACAAAGTTAGACAAATGATGTTTAGTACATTGCCTGGTACTTTTACTATAAGCAATTGGAACATATAAATTATTAATAAACTCAATTTAGGAATTAGAAGAATTGGACTCAAACATGAATTTACCCAGAGGACTAAGAGAAATTAGATATGTTCTCGAGTTAGGCTCTTGGGGCTACTACAAAGTGGACTTCTTTTTACTTTGTTCAAGGTTCTTCCTTGAATAGACAATGAACTCATTTGCTTTTTTTTCTTGGTTTCTCACATATTTCAAGTTCTATGTGATTTTTTTAAGGGCATAATTATCTATTGTCCATTCTTTTTAGTATTTAACCAATTTACTTCTAGGGTTGTTCCAGGTATTCTTGAAGTAGGGTTTGAGCTTGGTATGAGGATTTCTAAAACAGGGATTGCCACAGGTGTTGGTGCTTTTAAAGGTGATTGAGCATATTTTATTTTATTTTTAATCTAGGACAAGCATCATAGAAGACGTTTCTATGTGGATGTTATTAAAGAAAGAATCTTCATTATAATTCTTCCCCTCAAGATGATAATTAAAATTATATTATTTTGTTTAAAAAAAAAGTGATATTCATGGTAACAAACATTTTTTTTTTAAATTGGATCAAAATGGACATATCCTTTTCATGTTGGAGAATAACCAACAAAAATGCTTTTTTTAACTCTTGAATCAAGTTTCACCCAATTATGATTGTGAATGTGGACAAATGCAACACAACAAAAAATTTTAAGAGGAATATTGACCAAAATTCTTAATGAGGGAAAACACTTTTTGAAAAAATATGAAGGTGTTTGAAACTGCAAGACCCTTGATGGCCTCCTATTGATCAAATTGGTGGTTGTAAGAATAGTCTCCCCCTACAAATATGTAGGGACCTTAGTTGTAAAGATTATGGATTTAGCAAATATCAAGAATGCGTTTTTTTTTTCTTTCAGCCACACTTTTGTTAAGGAGCATCATTAAAATTACTTTGGTGCACAATACCATTTTTCTCTAAGTATTTCCCTAGGATTTGATTAAAATATTCCTTCCATTGTCACTTCAAAAAAATTGAATGTTTGTTTGAAATTGAGTTTATACCATGTTGTGAAAAATTTTGAAAACTTGTTCAGACTTTCCCTTTAATAAATATATCCAAGACATGTGAGTATGATCATCAATGAAAGTGATAAACTATCTTTTTCCTAAGAGTGGAAATTATAGACAGTCCCCAAACATCACTATAAATCATAGGAAAAAGGTTTTGATGCTTTATGGCTATGAAGGGAATGAGTTATGGTGGTATTTTTCTAATTCACAAATGTCACATTGAAATGAAGATGGAATTTTATTGATGAATAGTTTTGGAAAATAATATTTTGAATATTGAAAGCTTGGATGTCCTAACCTAAAATTTCATAAATGAATTTCATTATTCCTAATACTAGAAATAGACTTGAAACAAGTACTTGGAGGTTGTCCCTTCAAGTTAGATCCATCTTCAAAGAAGTAAAGTCCTGCACTTTGTCTAGCACTGTCAATCATGTTCCTTGAGTTCAAATCTTGAAATTTACATTGAGAATGTGAGAAATTAACTTGACAATTTTGATCACGAATTAGTTTACTGACAGACAAAAGATTACATGACAAATTAGGAACATGAAGAACATTATGAAGAGTGAGAGAGAAAGAAATAACTATGGATCCTTTCCCCACAATAGCCAAAAGGGATCTTTAAGCTATTTGAAGTTTTAAATTCTCTGCACAAGTTTAGTAAGAAGAAAACAGATTGGAAGATTCAGTCATGTGATTAATTTCACTAATATCAATGATCCAAGGTTGACTAGAAGTGTAATTAATACTGACAAAAGCAACTATGAGGTAATTACCTTTCTAAGTTAATGAACAAGAGGGAGATGGATTAGAGTTTACAATGAAAGACGAAAATTGAAGCAGTTTATATAGGTGTTCCAGTTGATCCTTAGTGAAATGAAGCATTTCCAAAGCAGTTTGTTGCCCTTGATCAGTATTGGAAACCTGCAAAGCTCTACCATATCCACTTGGCTTCTTTTTCCAGTTTTAAGGCTTCCTGTGCAATTTCCAACAAGTCTTACAAGTATGCAAAGCGTTTTTATGTTGATTAATTTGGATATTTCCTTCTATATATATGGTCAATATAGGGGGCATACAAGAATGAACTGATAGGGCTCGAGTTTGATCCTCCATTTCCTGGTGAACCAAAACTGAAAGGCGAGAATATCCTCACAACTATCCTGGGTGTTCGAATGGATCATTCCAAGTGGTGGGACTTGACTGCTGTTGTAATCATTCTCATATCATACAGAGTTCTCTTCTTCACTATTCTCAAGTTGAGGGAGAGAACTTCACCATTGTTCCGAGGGCTTTACACCAAGAGAACTCTGCATCATCTTGAGAAGGGGCCATCATTCAGGAAGAGGCCGTCATTTCCTTCAAAGAGGCACCAAACTCTCAATTCATTGTCTTCTCAAGAGGGTCTTAACTCTCCCCTTCATTAGCAGCAACATCATAATCATTATTTTTATTACAAGTTTAAAGGATGTAATCCACTTCTATTTTAATGAATGATCACACATTTTCGAACACAATGGGTGCTATGGTTTGGTTGTTATTTGGTTTTTAATACCTACAATGAGAGTGAAACGCTCTTCGAGATAGATGAATTTCATCATGTTTTCACCACTCTATTTCATTGCATTATCCCTAGTTCATTTTTGTCTCAATGACAGTGCATAAAGTCCAATATCATATGGTGAAGAAACAATAGGACAACAACCTATGAGACCAATATGGCAACACACTAATAAGAAAAAACATAACAAATATAAAGTTTCTGTTGGAATTTTACGTTATGGAAACGATTGGTATGCTTCTGAACAAGAAAACAGAAGTCATGCCAATTTTAAATCCTAAATGTTACTTTGTTTTCTTACTCCTGACATCTTCTTGAATGATTTTAATAACCATTGAAAGTTTAAGTTTAAGACATGCTCAATTAAGATTTGTGATGGTGATAGTAGAGTTAATCTAGAGTTGCACCGATCCAAGATACAGAAATATTGACAAGGATATGAACAAAGTAAACAAGAAAAGATATAGAATTACTACTTAAATCCCACTATCCCTAAGAGTCGTTACTGATTACAACCGTACTTAAAATTTTGAATCTATCACAAAAATAAATAAATAAATAAACAATAATTCAAAAGAAAGGCAAACATAAAATTTCTGAAGATAGCTTTCATAGAACGATTCCATTGGGTTTACCCATAGACAACTTTTATTCCATTACATCCTCCCTCTGCACCTGGTCATCTCAACCTCATAAATGTGCTCTAGAAAGGAATAGATTCCCTTAAGTTTCCAATCCTGAGACTTCCTGATGAAATCTAGATTCCAATATCCTTCAGCTTCTGACAAGATCAATGGTCTACTACAATTGCCTATTTGATAATCACTGCTATGAATAAGTATCGGAACCCCATTTTCAATGTACCCATCTATGCCACTCCTTGTGTAAGCAGAGTACCATGAAATCATTCTCCACCTTGTAGCAAGTATGCTTTAAGAATGCACCCACCATCTCCTAAGTCTCTTTCATAAATACACTCTAAAAGATCTCCACACCTCCTTAGAGCACCACTATCCCTCTTCCTCGCCTTAGTCACTAACCACCAGTCCCTACCATCTATCACATCCCTTTAAATGGCGAACTCATACATCTTGTCCAAATTCCTAACAAATTCCCTACTATCTCCTGGAAAATGTAGCACCTCCCACTTTGTTAAGTGATTTTTTTCTCTCTATGAATTCTATTAACTTCTATTAACTTCTTCCTGGTCATCCTGCCAAAGTCCCTCTATGAATTCTATTAACTTCTTAATACTGAGTGGTGAAAACTATTAACAACCAAGATGGCATTGCTAAAGTGTTTCTAATCAAGTTGCTAGCTTTATTTCATTCATTTTCATATAAGAAACAGAAAATTATATTTTGAAAACAAAGAATGGTTTCTAAATACTTAGCTGATATAGGTTGTATAATCCAACAACTACTGCACGGATTTCCCAATACTCCCCCTCTAGCTGGTAAGTAAATGTTCTTCACTCTCAGCCTGTTTGTGATATATTAGAATGCTTGAGTTGCAAGTCCCTTGGTAAGTATGTTGGCCAATTGTCTTTTTGAGAATACCAACCCACTATCCAGTTTTCCTTTAATGAAATGACAATCAACTTTAACATGCCTAGTTTAGTCATGTTAACTAGATTGTGAGCTATATCGATAGCCAACTTGTTGTGACAGTAGAACTTCATAAGGTCTTCCCAACTTATTATAAGATCACTACAAATAATTTTATCTAGAGAAGCTCACATAGCCCATGCGCCATGGCTTGAAATTCTACTTTGTAACTTCACTTAATAGCCACATACTATTTCTTACTCCTCCAAGTTATTGAATTCCCTTAGAGTAATCATATGTTGAGATCTTGTCAATGATTAATTTTACCTAATCAACATTGATATAAACCATAAGTGTCATCTTCCTAGTTTTCGAATAAAAATACCACCTCCAAAAGTTAACTTCAAGTAACAAAGTAATCAACCACATTCATGTGTACCTTCTTAGGATTGTGCATAAATGACTCAGCACACTCACAACATATGTTATATCAGGTGTAGTATGTGATAGGTAACTTGAACTATCTACCAATCTTTGATACCTCTTTTTCTCTACTGGAGGACTCTTAGAATCCTTCATTAAGCTTGTGACCAGCCTTAATTGGTGTATCTACCTACCTACACCTACTAGTCTTGTTTCTCTTAGGATATCCGAAATATACTTTTATTGTGAAATCACAATTCCTTCATTTAATTGAGCAACTTTAATACTTAGAAAGTATTTAAATCTTTCTAGGTCTTTAATTTGAAACTCTTTTCTCAACTTCTCTTTTAATTTTCTTATTTCTTCTAACTCATCTCCTGTCACAACAATATCATCAATGTACACAATGAGAGTAGTTATTTTCCCATTCACAAAGTATTTAGCAAACAATATATGATCCCGTTGGCTCTGGATAAAATTCAAGCTCTTCATTGTCTTAAAAAAACCTTCCAAACCAAACTCAAGAGATTAGTTAAGCCCATATAGAGCCTTCTTTAATCAAGGGACCTTGTTTCCCTATACATTTTCTTCTATACCAGGTGGTTTCTCCATAAAAACCTTCTTTAAATTCTCATGAAGGAATAAATCTTTACATCAAACTATTGCAAAGGCCAATCAAAGTTAGTAACAAGGGACAACAACAACAAATAGTACTCATCTTTGCCACCAAAGCAAAGGTTTCTTCATAATCTATCACATAAGATGAATATATCCCTTAATTACCATTCTTACCTAATCCTTCTCAAGTGTCTCATTTTTCATATATTTTACTATAAACACCCACTTACACCTAACTTGTTTATTTCAAGTAAGTAGATCCACAATGTCCGAACTATTTTTTTTTTTTCCAAGGCACTTATCTCCTCTTGCATTGTCTTCCTCCACTTCTCATCCCCTTTAGTACCTCTTGAATAATTTTAGGTATGTTGAAGGAGATAAGTTTAGTAACAAATTCTTTGTGAGATGCAAAAAGGATATCAAAATAAACAAATTTTATCAAAAGGTGTTGAATTCAATGTTTTTTTCCTTTTCTAACAATAATAGGTAAATTAAGATCATCAAACACATTGGAACTATACTTAAGTTGAATTTCAATACCTTCTTCCAAGTTGATAATTGGAGCAGCATTCAAAGGTTCAAGAACAAACTATATGATGGGGGCCACTTATACTCCCAAAAGCATAAACTAATAGGGGATAGAGGTAGCCCTGCATATAAGGCCCAACCAACGTCGGTAATCAACTAATGTGGGACATTAAACTTCTATTCGTCCTATGTCAGACACTCCCACCCAATTGTTAACATCCACATCAACAAGCACAAGATGAGTTAGGACAAACCTCACTCTTATACCATGTGCTTTGGAGAATCGGAATTCATTAATTCTAAGAATTGAGAAATTACAGAAAAATACATAAAGACAATCTCATAAAATACTCAACAACCTAACAAACCCAAAACTAACTGGATTTAATGAAATAGAACAATTAAAAAAATAAAACCCAAATCTTATCCCTAAAAAATAGGAATTCGAATTTCTTTCCCAACTAACTCTTAAATCTTTGATTCTTAACTAACTCCTAAATTTTAGACACTCTTCCTTAAATTGGTGCATAGATGTCTATCATTCCCAACTTGTTGACAAAAAACACGAAGTTAGACCTTAGGAGACCCTTGGTTAGGATGTTTGTTATATGTTGCATTGTAGGAAAAAAAAAACATATTGCACCAACCTCAAGTTTTTCCTTCATGAAATGTCTATCTTGTCATGTTGTACTGGATTGTGTGCAATATCGATGGCCATTTTGTTGTCACAATACAATTTCATAAGAGGAGTATTGAGTCTCCTTAGTTATTTTAAGACACGTTTAAACCATAACATCTCACAAATTCCATGTGCTATGGCTTTAAACTTTGCTTCAACACTGCTTCGTGCCACCACACTTTGCCTCTTGATTTTCCAAGTAGCCAAATTACACCATACAAACATATAGCACATGAAGGTAGATCTTCTATCAATGATTGATTTTGCCTAATAACATTAGTGTACACCTCAACTCTCTGCTCATTCTTCTTGAACAATAATCCTTTTCTTGGAGTAGTTTTCAAGTACCTTATAATCTTATAGATAGCTTTAAGGTGTTCTTCGTGTGGAGAGTGCATGAGTTGACTTACCAATCTCATTGCAACAATGATGTTTGGTTGAGTGTGTGATAGGTATATCAATTTGTCAACCAACTTCTAATATCATGTTGTATCTACAAGTGTCCCTCTATCATTTTTTTTCTTGGCTTCAAGTTGTATTCTATAAGAATGCCAATCGGTCTGCAACCACTCATACTTGTTTTTTTTGGAGATCAAGAATGTACTTTCTTTATGAAACGACGATGCCTTTCTTGGAATGTGCAACTTCCATTCCAAGAAAGTACCTCAATGACCCCTAAGTTCTTAATCTCAATTCAAAATCTAGAATCATCTTTAACATTTTTGTCTCAAGCAAGTCATTTTTAATGAGAATAATATCGTCCACATGGACAATTAACACAGTTATCTTCCCTTCAAGTGAGAACTTCATAAATAAGACATGATCAGTTTGTCCCTCAATATAACCTTATTTCTTTACAAATTGAGTGAATTTATCAAACCATGCCTTAGGAAATTGTTTAAGTCCATATAACGACCTTTTTAGCTTGCAAAACTTTGATCAGAATCTTTTGGTGAAGCTCGAAAAAAATCCCATATAAACTTCTTCTTCCAAATCCCCATTGAGAAGTACATTTTTCACATCCAACTATTGCAATGGTCAATCCAAATTTGCAACAATTGATAAGAGCACGACCATTGTGTTTAGCTTGGCTACTGAAGTGAATGTTTCTAAATAGTCAATATCATACGTCTAAGTGAATCCCTTTGCTACTAGTTAAGCTTTATATTTTTCTAAAGAGGTGTCAAAGTTGTATTTCATTGTAAAGACCCATTTATAGCCAATCATGGACTTTTTTTCACGCACACTCATTACTTCCTAAGCCTTATTCTTTTCAACAACTCTCATCTCTCCAAGAACAACTTCCTTCCATTCAAAAACATTAAGAGCATCCTGTATATTTTTAGGAATGCCTATTCTAGAAAGTTGTGAAGTAAATGCAAGAAGAGAATGAGACAATTTTTCATTGGACACAAAGTTAGACAAAGGATGTTTAGTACATTGTCTAGTACCTTTTACTACAAGCAATTGGAACATCTAAATTATTAATAGACTCAATTTAGGAATTAGAAGAATTGAACTTAGACACGAATTTACCTGAATGATTGATGGAAATCAAATATGTTCTCAAGATAGGCTCTTGGGGCTACTACAAAGTGGACTTTTTTTTTTTTTTTTTTACTTTGTTCAAGGTTCTTCCTTAAATAGACAATGAACTCATTTGCCTTTTGTTTTTTTGGTTTCTCACATATTTCAAGTTCTATGTGATTTTTTAAGGGCATAATAATCCATTATCCATTCATTTTAGTATTTAACCTATTTACTTCCAGGGTTATCCTGGGCGTTCTTGAAGTAAGGTTTAAGTTATGCATGAGTGTTTCTGAAATAGGGGTTGTCACGAGTGTTGGTGCTTTTAAAGGTGATTGAGCAGATTTTTTTTTTTTTTTTTAAATTTAGGATAAGCATCACAAAAGGTGTTTCTATGTGGAAGTTAGTAAAGAAAGAATCTTCATTGTAACTCTCCCCCTCAAGATGATGATTAAAACCTTTTTTTCTTTTGTTTAAAAAAGTGTGACATCCATGGTAACAAACATTTTAAAAAAAAAAATTGGATCAGAACAATCGTATGATTTTTTTTGTTGGAGAATAACCAACAAAAATGCATTTTTTAGCTCTTGAATCTAGTTTTCCCCAATTATGATTGTGAATGTGGACAAATGCGACACAACAAAAAATTTTAAAAGGAATATTGACCAAAATTCTTGATAAAGGAAAACACTTTTTGGAAAAATATGAAGGTGTTTGAAACTGAAAAACCCTTGATGGTGTCTGATTGATCAAATAGGTGGTTGTAATAATAGTCTCCCCCTATAAATATTTAAGGACCTTAGTTGTAAAGATTAAAAATCTAACAATATCAAGAAGGTGTTTTTTTTTTTTCCTTTTGGCCACCCTTTTGTTGAGGAGTATCATTTGCACAATACCATTTTTCTCTAAGTATTTCCCTAGGATTTGATTAAAATATTCCTTCCCATTGTGACTTCAAAAAATTTAAATGTTTGTTCGAAACTGAGTTTATACCATGTTGTGAAAAATTTTGAAAACCTATTCAGACTTTCCCTTTAGTAAATGTATCTGAGGCATGTGAGTATGATCACCAATGAAAGTGATAAACTATCTTTTTTCTAAGTGTGGAAATCTTAGATGGACCCCAAACATCACTATGAATCATAGAAAAAGGTTTTGATGATTTATATGGTTGTGAAGGGAATAAGTTACAGTGGTGTTTTGCTAACTCACAAATTTCACATTGAAATGAAGATGGACTTTTATTAATGAAAAGTTTTGGAAAAGAATATTTTGAATGCTAAAAGCTTGGATGTCTTAACCTAAAATTTCATAATAGAAGTTCATTATTTCTAATACCAGAAATAAACTTGAAGCAAGTACTTTGAGGTTATCCCTTCAAGTTAGATCCAACTTTAAAGAAGTAAAGTCCTTCACTTTGTTTAGCTCTGGCAATCGTGTTCCCTAAGTTCAATCTTGAAATTCACATTGAGAATGGGAGAAATTAACTTGACAATTTTGATCATGAATTAGTTTATTGACATACAAAAGATAATATAACCAATTAGAAACATGAAGAACATTATGAAGAGTAAGAGAGAAAGAAAGAACTATGAATTCTTTTCCCATAATAGGCAAAAGGGATCCTTAAGCCATTTTAATTTTTTAATTCTCTGCACAAGTTTTGTAAAAAGAAAACAGATTGGAAGATTTGGTCATGTGATTAATTTCACTAGTATCGATGATCTAAGGATGACTAGAAGTGTAATTAACACTAACAAGAACGATTATGAGGTAATTACCTTTTTAAGCTAATGAACAAGAGAGAAATAGGTTAGTGTTTACAATGAAAGGGAAAGATTGAAGCAACTTATACAGGCATTCTAGTTGATCCTTAATGAAATAAAGCATTTCTAAAGTAGCTTGTTGCCTTTGATCAATATTGGAAATCTGGAAAGCTCTGTCATCTTCACTTGGCTTTTTTTTCCAATTTTGAGGCTTCCCGTGCAATTTTCAAGCCTCACAAGTATACAAGCATTTTTGTAGTGACTGTACTAAGGTTTTTTTTTTTTTTTTCATCAATCTCTATCTTAGTTAAGTCCCTTCAATACAAGAGAAGAACCTTCTATATCAATATTTAGTCATGGTTCTCCATTTAGCATCACATTTCGTTGAGTCTTCTCTTTTCATACCTTAGAGAAAACTTCTTTGATGGATGACAATGGTTTTCTACCTAGAATCTACCCTTTAACCTTGTCCAAATCCTTGTTAAGTCTCGCAAAACATGCATAAACTCTGTCATTTTCCATTCGCTTCATATATTTCATGTTGTCACTAGGGCAATCCCGTTCCTCATCATAATATAAATCCACCTCTTGCCACAAAGTCATGATCTCATTGTAATAAATGATCACTTCTCGATTTCCTTATTTGGATTGGCAGAGCTTCATCTTTAACTCAAATATTTGGGAAGAATTTTCCAAATTTGAATAGGTGTCACAAATGGCATCTCAAACTTCTTTGGTTGTCAATAAGAACTATTAGGGCATTGAGTCTTGTTTATATGTTGGCAATTTTGTTCCAATTTATGTATGATCACAGAAGTCTTTCTAGATGGTGACTTAGTTTCCATTGAAGATCAAGGGTTGTTGTTCGTCCAATCAGAAACTCATAGATATGTCTAAAAAGATTTGGCTTGTAGCATATAAAAGCTTATTTGAGGTACAAAAGTTTTGGCATCATTTTTAGCTTAAAATGTTTTTAAAAATGATTTTTCAAAAAGCAATGGATGCTTAAGCGGTCTAAGTCCTCTCAAGTCGTCATAACAATTCTGCCAAGTTTAGAAATGTATTTTGAATGAATTTAAATCCAACTCTAATTATGAAACTTAAAATACTGAAATTCTTATGGCTTTTGCCTATAAATACCTCTCTTGTAACCTTTTGAGGATTAGAAATGAGATCAGTAAAATCATAGAGATCTTAGAGTTTGTTAGAGACTTATCGTTCTTTAGAGGTACTCTTTGAAGAGAAATCCTAATTTATCATATTATTCTCATTCTCTCATTCAAGGATTCAATTCTTTGAATTGTTGGTTGAAGACGAGGAATTGAAGGATCTATTAGGGAGCAATAGGTAGTTGTTGTGTCGCGTACATGAATCAAGTTGTAGGTACTGGAGAGTAAGTCTTTAGGGTAAAACGGTCGGGTAAATCTGTGTGACTTGATTTCAAATAGTGGATTTTGATTAATAGGTCTTAGACCTTGTGGTTTTTTATCTTCACAAATATCTTGCAAGGTTATTCTAAGAAGTTTATATTTATTCTTGCATATATTCTGGTTGAAGATATTGAATACATTGGATTGATTGGTTAATTGGTTGTTGAGTTTGTTGGGTTGGTTTTTCTCGTGGTTATTATTATCTCTAATGTTTTTCAACATATATTGTTAGTCTTTGGATATCAATTAACCATAAAAATCATAATATTTTTATTGGGTTGAAATACTTTTAGAATATCTAGATTATCCCTATAATATCTTAGGATAAGAAAAAGTAATTATAACTCACAAATATTAATTTAATTTTTTAAATCACTCATTCACCCCCCTCTGGGTGTTCCCTATTGGACTTTCAGTTATTCAAGGGGTATTCAAAGCAATACCCATATTTTTTCAAGTACATATAAGGTTTCCTAATTGTTATTTGCATATAATTGATGAGCCAAGTAATCACCATGGAATTTTTTAGACCTCCATGTTTTCAAAGTTGGATTGTTTGTTGCTAGTTTCATTACTTCATCGGTCAAATGGCCAAGTTTCCCTTTACCACCAATCACCAGTTTCACACACTAGGCTTATTCTAAGTAATTTTTACCATTCAATTTGTGAATGGTTAATTGTAGAGAGGAATTCAAATTGGCATAATCAAATTGTTAGAATGGTGTCAAGGAGATAGTTCGAGTCTTGTCCACATATCCTCCTAAAGTGGCCAAGCCTTTAGTGGCTCTAGTCACGAAGGTTTTTACCATTTGAAAATTTCTCAATCAAGACTCAAAGCTCAAGCTTTGATAACATGTGAGCTTTTGATAATCAAAATTAATTGATTATGACAACTAAGAAATTACAAATATATAAGGAAAAATAATCCCATAAAGAACTCAACAACCTAACAAATGCAAAACTAATTGGATTTGACGAAATATAACAATAAAAAAAATAAAAAATAAATAAATAACCTAGATCTATACAAAATAAGAATTCGAATTTCTTTTTGAACTAAATCCTAAATCTTTCATTCTTAACTAACTACTAAATCTTCAATACCAAATGATGTGGGACCACATTCCTAAAAGCTTAAGCTAATGAGGAGTAGAGGTAGCCCCATATATAAGGTCCAACAAATGTTAATCAGTCGATGTGAGATATTGGACTTTTGTTCGTCCTATGTCACTATAAAAGCCCCAACCAACCTTAAACAGCATAGCACATCTCTTCCCTTTGTCTCATTTATATGATGAAACTAAGAATAACATATCGTGGATCCATGGGTTTACAGTCAATGGGCTCAAGTAAGCCTTGAGGATGACTAAAGGAAAAACTCAAAAAGCTTGGAACAACAACATGTACTAGTTCAAAGTAGGGCTTAGAAGCAATTTTCGGATATGAAATAGACAAACTGGGATCTTTTGCAAATAGCTCTCCTTGAAGATAAGGTTGAGAAAAAAATGTTCATTTTCATGAAAGGTAACATCTATTAATAAGAAAATTTTATTAGAAGTTGAATGATACCACTATATCCCTTCTTGTTTATTAAGAATGGCCAACAAATACACACCTAAGGGCTTTTGTACCAAATTTTGTTATTTGGCAAGCATGAATATGAAGATATGTTACAAAACCAAAAATTATGGAAGGTATACAACTTGTAGTCATCAAATTGGGTATATAAATTACAAAGTTAACTCACAGGTGATTGGAAGTCAAGAACTCAAAAGAATAATTTGTTAATAAGATGAGTCATAGTAATGACAACTTACCCTCAATAGGTTTTGGGAATATTCATTTGGAAAATCAACGTTTAAGTAATTTCAAACAAATGTCTATTTTTTCTCTCAACTATCCCATGTTGGTATGAAGTATCATGACAAGAAGCAACATGTATGAGATATTTTTACATGAAGTATTATTTGGGAGGACTTCTTAAATGCTAAAAGCAACATTTGAATCCCAAAAATAACTTTTAAAGATATTTCAATAAAATTCCTAACCATAGACTCCATATAACCAATGTGATTAACTTGCATTTTGAAAAAGCAGGAAACTTCCTACTTTTAATCAAACAAAATGTGAGAAAAGGTATTAGAGTTTAATGAAATTATTGAAAATGTTATATTTGTCCTTATTTTTATGAAAGCACATCTAAAACATAGTTCTCATGTGCAAAATTAGCAATACAAAAATAGCTTTGTCTTCTACCTTTTACTAAAAGCTACCCCAAACGGGCACTAGATGTTTGCCACTAAGAAGATAAACAACCATAGATCCCACACTACGAGATAATAAAAAATAATAATAATACATCATCAACAAACTACTTACTAGCCCCACAAAAGGTGTGCTTGTTGGGGCTAGTCATAATTAGGGATTAAAATTTTAGGAAATATAGTCGATATTTCATCAAAATTTGAATGTATCAACTAATAATGATACAAAAATTTGGAAATAAAAAAAAAATCCTAACAATTTTCAAAGAAAATAGGGCAAAATTAATTTTCTATTAAAATTGCTAATGGTTAGAAATTTGATATGAGGGTCAAAATTGCTCTTAGAGGCGATTTAACAACTATGAACGGTTCTTCAATGACTATTTAATGATCTAATAGCCAGATTTCAATCTAGATACAATTCAAAGGTTGGAAATGTTTTCTAATGGTTATTTGGCAGCCTAACGACTAATTTGGTCTAAAATTTTCCTCTAAATACCTCAATTTTATCTCATTTCATCCACAATTCATTTGAAATCCTCTTTACTCTCATATTGCTCCAAATTCTTATGTGATTGTATTGGGATTTTTTTTCCCTATTTCCACCAATTTTTTACCAAGTTATCAAGATTTTCCAAATTTTTGTATGAGTCAAAGCAAGATTTGGTCAAAATGAACCTTTATGCCACTAGGGCAAACATGCCTTTATTGAAAATGATGCCCACATCTTATATATTTTATGTTTACACCTAAATTTTATATATATTTTAAAAAATAAAATATTAAAATAATTTTGTAATAAATTTATTAATTTTAATTATTTCTTTTTAAATTCCATTTAACTTATTATTGAATGCACAAAAATCATGAGTTAAATACAAAAATATATCATTTGTAAATAAAATTAAAAATATTTTTAGAAATATTTTTCAAAAAGTTAGAAATAATTTTAGCATATTTGTATTTATAAATTTAATAAAACTATATTTTTTTAGAAACAACTCAAGAAGATATAAAAGAACTCACAATATATCTTCATAAGTTAGAACAATTGAAATTATGTAACCTTTTGTACATAAAGAACATGAACAAAAATTTAGGAAATATGCAATCCTTGTTAGACTAGATAGAACCCCTAAATATTTAAATAAATATATATTAAAAATACAAGGACCTATAGGACTTAGATTATGGAATAAATTTTCAACATTTGAATATAAAAACTCTCCTTATATAGGTGCTAGAATAGAATTTGTAAAAAATTGGTTAGAAAGAGAATGTGTAAGTATAGGAGAAAGAAGTCAAATAAATAAACAAGATATAAATCAACTTTGTAGAAAATTACATATAGGAGAAAATCTAGATATAGAATGTAGAAATATAAGTTCAGAAAACCTAAGAACTACAATAAATTTTTAAGAAGAAAGTCAAAAACCTTTTCTAAAAAACGACCTTATCAAACAAGATAAAAAAAAACCTGGAAAGTTTTGGATAAAAATAAAAAGAACTAAGGAAATAAAAAGGCAGTGTAAATATTATTTGTATGATTAAGAATGCCATATAAGACCTAAATGTCCTGAACTTAAAAAACCATCAAATGAACGAAGTAGAAAAACCCAAGCAAAAATCAACCTAATAAATGAGTATCAGGTAGATAGTGAAGAAGAAAAACTTATTAGTGAATTAGATTTTGAAATTGAAAATTCAAGTGTATATAGTATAGATGATAGTGAAACCGAAAGAGAAAAAATCTGTATGATTATTGAAAAAAAAATCAACCTAAGAAAACTTCTTTAAATTTAGAAAAACTTGTACAACCTTTAGAAAGTAAAATAAATCCTTATAATATGTGGAAAGATTTACAAATAATAATTAATGAAAAATCTTGAAAGAAGAGAAAGGCAATTCAAACTCTAAAGAAAAAAAAAACAATAAGTCATGTAAAAACAACTATACAAACAATAGAACAAGTAAATACGGGAAATAAAGTTAAATCTATCATTTTCCCAACAACAATTAAATTAAAAACCATAGAATCAAAAGTAAATGCAATGTTAGATACTAGAGTCAGTAAAACCTTTTATTTGAAACTTTAGTATCTCAGGAAGACCAATAAACACTAGTTCAACCAATAGAATTAGTCCAATATAATCAACAAAAACTAATATTAACCAAGTATATTTCAAATGTACCAATCATAATTAACAACATAACCTTAGTGTTACCTCAAACTTATCTTATACCTACTATAAGTTAATATCCTTTCATTTTAGGTTTAAATTTTGTACATTCTTTACAAGGAGGGATAACAATACAAAATAACCAAGCTAGTTTTCATCCAAAAACCAATACAAAATTATGATATGAACCGGTCAATTCCATATAGACTTGGTTTTTGTTAGAAAAATAATAGATTTAACTTTATTTGTCATATTTACTTGTTCTATTGTTTATATAGTTGTTTTTACAGGACTTATTGATTATTTTATTTCTTTAGAGTTTGAATTGCCTTCCTTTTCTTCCAAGATTTTTCATTTAATTATTATTTATAAATTTTTCCACAATATAAGGATTTATTTTACTTTCTAAAGGTTGTACAAGTTTTTCTAAATTTAAAGAAGTTTTCTTAGGTTGATTTTCCTCATTTTCAATATTTATACAAATTTCTTCTTTTTCGGTTTCACTATCATCTATACTATATACACTTGAATTTTCACTTTCAAAATCTAATTCACTAATGAGTTCTTCTTCTTCACTATCTACCTGATACTCATTTATTAGGTTGATTTTTGCTTGGGTTTTTCTACTTCGTTCATTTGATGGTTTTTTAAGTTCAAGATATTCAGGTCTTATATGACCTTCTTGACCATACAAATAACATTTACACTGCCTTTTTATTTCCTTAGTTCTTTTTCTTTTTATCCAAAACTTTCTAGGTTTTTTATATCTTGTTTGATAAGGTCGTTTTTTAGAAAAGATTTTTGACTTTCTTCTTAAAAATTTATTGTAGTTCTTAGGTTTTCTAAACTTATATTCTCTACATCCTATGTCTAGATTTTCTCCTATATGTGATTTTCTACAAAGTTGTTAATTTACATTTTGTTTCTTTATTTGGCTTCTTTATCCTATACTTACACATTCTCTTTCTAACCAATTTTTTACAAATTCTATTCTAGCACTTATATTAGGAGAGTTTTGATATTCGGATGTTGAAAATTCATTCCATATTCTAAGTCCTACAGGTCCTTATATATATATATATATATATTTGTTTAAATATTCAGGGGTTCTATCTACTCTAGCAAGGATTGCATATTTCCCAAATTTTTGTTCATATTTTTTTTTATATACAAAAGTTGCATAATTTCATTTGTTCTAACTTATGGAGATATATAGCGGGTTTCTTTATATCTTCTTGAGTTGTTCCTAAAAAATATAGTTTTATTAAATTTATAAATATAGATATGCTAACATTATTTCTAACTTCTTGAAAATAACTATTGTTTTCTTGTTTCATGTTTCTAAAGAATTGTAATATGGTTCCTCCAAGGGTGCTTTTACAAAATTCATAAATTTCTTGTTGATTTTCAAATGATACTACTACACCAACCGGATTTTAAGGATTGTTCCCAATTTTCTATGGTTTTCTTAAGGTCTTATGTATTATCTATGTCTAATATTGTTCCATATTCATCTATTGGTTGTAAAGAATTAGAAAGTTCTATTTTGGTTTTCCATTGAGGTTTATTTGGCTTATTGTACGACTTGTTATACCTTATTATTTCAGTTTTTACATTTACAAATTCTTTTTCTACATTTATTGTATTTACTGACTCATTTGAAATTGTTTCTAGGTTTTTTTTAGCTTTTAGTTAAATAGTAAATTGATTTATTGTCTTTATATTTATAAGTTTTTTTTTATTAAATTTGTTTTATATAGTTGTTCAATTATTTGTTTGTCTATATAGTTTTTACACATTATATCAACAAAGTTTTCTTGATCCACTTGTTCTTCTAGTAACATTGGGTTATTAAATTCTTCTAACATTGTATTAACTAGTTCTAAGATTTTGTATAGGTTTTCTACTGTTTCGATGTTTAATAAAATATCTTCTTGTATAACATTTATAGATTTTATCTCACTATCTGACTCTACCTCTACATTTACGGTTTTATAGTTTCCAAAAGTTATACTTGCACTTCTATCTTGATTTTTATATAAATTATTAGATGTTGGATATTTTATTACTGGTTTATTTATTTGGGGTAATTCTCATTCCCATCTTAACAAATAGTCTATCTTTACAGGTTTTGCTTCTATCATATTTATAGCCTTATTTCCAAAGGTTTTTACTATATCATCAAATTCCATCATACATTTCAAACTTAGAGTATTAGTGGTTTTTCCTATAAATCCTATAATTATCTTAAGGTTCTTACTTCTTAATTCCATGTCATAACCTTTAGTATTTACAATTATTTTTATTTTTTTTTCTGTGAATTCCTTAAGATCTATACCAATTTGAGGTATACAGCCAAGAACTACATAATTTTGGTTCATATTAACTTTTGTCTTAGCTAAAAGAGCTCGTCTTAGTGTATTATTTTTAGTATTTAAAAGGTTAATATTTGTAAGTGCTCCAATTTCTTTACGACGGAGTTTTATTATTCCTATTAGAATTACTCCTAAATGCATATATTTATCTATTTTTATTTTTTAATAATTTATGTTTTATTTTTTAAGAGACTAAGTCTAAATATACAATATTTCCTATTGAACTTATAATATGTTGATTTAAAAATCTAGTTATTTTAGAATTTTGAACTAATTGTTTTTTGTAAGGTGTTACTTCCTTTTCTATCCTTTTTAATTTTTCTTCGACAAATTCTTTTATATTATCTTAAGGGTTTATAGTTTCTACTATGCTAAACTTTTTTGTTTAAAATGATCTATTTTTCGTTTGGTTATAATTACAAATTTTTCTTTTAAATTAAAATTTTCAAATTGTTTTAAAAGATTATTTGATTTTTGTTCTTTCGATAATCCTATCTTTATTTGTTTTAAAAGTTTATCTACTTTTTAGTTAACCTATTTCTTTCAAATTTTGTTGTCGTAACTTGTCATATTTCTTTTCTAAATATATATTTATTATGTATTTATATTTATATTAAATTTATTTAAAAAATAAATAAAAATATGTAGACCGGCACGAAGGGCGAGTCCATAGAGCCTCAACGGCTCTAGAAGCGTCGGAAGCTTCTGGAAGCCCCCACACCCCCCTTATTACAACAATGAAGCCCTAGTTCTCCCAAATACTAAACACTATACTCTGTTCGCCTCCTCGGTCCTTATCCACAAACCACCACCCAAAAACCCTTTCACCACCGAAAGGCCTAATGGCTTCCGCCAATGCTATCTCCACAGCGTCAATTATCCGCACTCCCAAGCAGGTATGTACCCAACTGACTGTTTCTGGGTTTCGGATTTTCTGTTTGGTTGCTCTGGAAACGGCTAGGAAAATAAGATAAAATCATTTCTTGAGTTATTTGTTCTCCGTGGTTGAAGATGTATATTTCTCCAATAGTTTTGTGAGTTGTGTTATCCGTTTTGGAAGGTTTGGGCATTTTTACTTTGTAATTTCTCTGTATTGTCAAAACTTATCAAAAAAAAAAAAAAAATCCCTGTATTGCCAAAAGGGTTCTATAGCTCAACCGAATTCTAGATGCTCGGGAAAATTAGGGGATTCTCTGGAAGAAATACGGGTAGCATACACAAAATTTGTGCAGCGTCTTTGAATTGTTGTTATTCCCAAAATATTCGTTTCTTCATTGGGTTTTAATCTCAAAATTATCATTTCTGATGATTGATAGTATTCTCATTATTGCTATTAAATCGACGCAGGAGAGCTTCAGAAGGAGGGTGAACCAACAACAAGGGCCGAAATTTAATTACAGGCCATCAAACAATCGGTTTGTGGTTCGTGCCTCCGCTAAGGAAATTGCATTTGACCAAAGTTCAAGGGCGGCGCTTCAGGCTGGCATTGATAAGCTTGCAGATGCCGTGGGGCTTACTCTTGGTCCTAGAGGTTTCTTTTCTTCTCTCTTCACAAATCAACGGCATGAATATTGTTGTACTTTGCCTTCTATTTTGATGTTTGAAATAGATTTGCGAATTTATGGTGTGGTTAGGTGCTATATGATTGGAAACCTGATTGTTGCAAATGGGATGTCTTTGTAAATAGTAAATTTTTCTTTTGTGATTTGCGTTTCTGGGTTTCTTTTCTTGAGGTATTATATTGCGAGGATGGTTTGATCATTGTTGTCATGGAATTTAGGCTAGGAAATGGCCCTATGCTTGTAGCCTGGCTTATGGATGATTGGGAAGAGGTGATAGGGATGAATGCTTGAATTAACTGATAAAACTTATTTTGCATTTTGAAGGAAGGAATGTTGTCCTGGATGAATTTGGGAGCCCCAAGGTGGTGAATGATGGGGTAACAATTGCTCGAGCTATTGAGCTAGCTGATGCTATGGAAAACGCTGGTGCAGCTCTCATTAGAGAGGTTAGACCTTTCCTTTTTCTCAGTTTTCGCACTCGAAAATAGTGGTTATGTTTTTCTAATCTTTTTTAACTTGTTGATGTCAAACTCTGTTACTTTGGAGTTGAGATTTGTTTGTTTATTAATGTGTTTTAACCTTTTATAAAGGTTGCAAGTAAAACCAATGACTCTGCTGGTGATGGCACAACAACTGCCTCTGTTCTTGCCCGAGAAATAATCAAACTGGGCCTGTTGAGTGTTACCTCTGGTGCAAATCCAGTCTCCATAAAGAAGGGAATTGACAAAACAGTACATGAGTTGGTGAAGGAGCTGGAGAAGAAAGCCCGACCTGTTGAAGGCGGTGACGATATCAAAGGTAGTATGCTAGCTATGTGTCTTAGGTCAATTTGCTCCAATATTAAAGGACTCTATTTATTGATTCCCTTCATGGAATCGATAACTTTTATTTTTTTTGCATTGCAGCTGTTGCTTCTATATCTGCGGGAAACGATGAGTTCATTGGGTCCATGATCGCAGATGCAATTAATAAGGTTGGGCCTGATGGTGTTTTGTCCATTGAGTCATCATCCTCTTTTGAAACAACTGTTGATGTCGAAGAAGGAATGGAGGTCTGAATGTTCTTCTAATGTGTGACTAGATTTCATTTTTTTCCTTTCTTCTATACTTTATTTTTGACTGTTGTTGTGACCCTTTGCCACAGATTGACAGAGGATATATCTCCCCACAGTTTGTTACAAACCCTGAGAAACTGATTGCTGAATTTGAGAATGCAAGAGTGTTGGTCACTGATCAGAAGATCTCAACGATAAAGGACATAATTCCCCTGCTAGAGAAGACCACTCAGCTGAGATCTCCTCTGCTCATAGTTGCTGAGGATGTCACTGGAGAAGCTTTGGCTACTCTTGTTGTGAACAAGCTCCGGGGAATACTTAATGTTGCTGCCATCAAAGCCCCTGGTTTTGGTGAGAGGAGAAAGGCTCTCCTTCAAGATATTGCTATTATGACAGGTACTGATGTTCTCTGGAACATAATGTGCTTAAAGTGTGATTATTATTTTACTTTGTACGCATGAGCTTCTGCTGTTTCCATATCCTTAAGTGTGCTGTGGTTAGACTATTTACTGTTATTTACCTTGGATCATGGATACTTCATGTGGTCTTTGGGTGACATATTATTAAAATGGTCATCTGGCATTTTCTGGTAGAATGAGAAATTTAGTAGAAGAGGTTGTAAAATGCTGAGTTTCTTAGAACAAATTTTTTTTTTTGTTTCAAAAAGGTGTTGATACTAGAGGACCTTTTCAATTGAAGCTCATTGATTATAGAGAACCTGCCAAAGTGACTTAACTGTTTCCCTTATTCAAGAAATCTGCATATCATGAGAAGCCACACAATCTTAACTTATCAGACTGATATGAATGCATTTCATTTTGTTTTTACTTGGTGGGCTGATCTTATTCCTTTCAATGTTTAGGAGCTGAGTTTCAGGCCAGTGATCTGGGTTTGCTTATTGAGAATACCTCAGTTGAGCAGCTTGGTTTGGCAAGGAAGGTGACCATTACCAAGGACTCAACCACCATCATTGCTGATGCTGCATCAAAGGATGAGATACAGGCTAGGATTGCTCAGATAAAAAAAGAGTTGGCTGAGACAGATTCCGTTTATGATACAGAAAAACTGGCTGAGAGAATTGCCAAATTGTCAGGTGGGGTTGCTGTTATAAAGGTGGGGGCTGCAACAGAAACAGAGCTTGAGGACCGTAAGCTTCGTATTGAGGATGCTAAGAATGCAACTTTTGCTGCCATAGAGGAAGGGATAGTGCCTGGCGGTGGTGCTGCATTCGTTCACCTGTCAACTTATGTCCCTGCAATTAAGGACAAGCTCGAAGATGCAGATGAACGTCTTGGTGCTGACATTGTGCAGAAGGTAACAATTGTAAAATCTTTGCTCCTATTAGGCATTTTAGGAAGGGCATGCTCTAGCTAGCAGCATTAAACTGAACTTAAATTAGTTTGTCCAACAATTCAATCTGTTGAAATATGGACTTTGATGGTAAATCATTCTCATGACACCAAACAAGGACTTTAGTAATTGACCATGTCTTGTTCTGCTTGTTTTTGGGAGATGGAGATGAACCAATCTGTTCCATGCAGGCACTGGTGGCACCAGCATCATTGATAGCCCACAATGCTGGAGTTGAAGGAGAGGTGGTTGTAGAGAAGATAAAGGCTTGTGAATGGGCAGTCGGGTACAATGCAATGACAGACAAATACGAAAACCTGGTGGAGGCTGGAGTCATTGACCCTGCCAAGGTTGCCAGATGTGCTTTGCAGAACGCAGCATCGGTTGCAGGAATGGTCCTGACCACACAAGCCATTGTTGTGGAAAAGGCCAAGCCAAAGGCACCTGTGGCTGCTCCCCCACAAGGTCTTACCATATGATTGCTAGTATTTCTTAGCCCTAGTTAGGATTTCAGAGATGAGGGTTTTTCAGGGGAGTGAATCTGTGAAAAGAAATGCTGGAAAAAAATCTGCTCTGTTTGAGGCAAATGGGGCCTTTTTTTGTACGGATTTAGACATTGATTATCTGTTTTAATATGGTAGTAGCAGGTATAGAACTTTGTTAATAGCTTTTGCATCATAAAATCCACCCTGGTTGTGTCCTTTATTATTGGTCATCATTGTTTAGTCAATTGGTTTGGTTTTCGCTTTCATGTGTCTGGCCTGGGAGAGGGTTCAACTCACATAAACCGAATGGTAGGGAATGCATATGGGCTGGCACTGCATACTGACAAACTAAATTGCTGTTAAAGATGGCTCTGGTATTATTTTTCACAGGAGGCAGAGAAGGCGGAAAATGTAGCTATGATATTTGAAATCATACTTCTTTCATTTTTTTTTCAAAACACCTATTTTCCTGGCATTATTTTTTAAAGGATTGAAATTTTTGGTGAGTGATATCTGCCTAACGAAGAACCAGGTGTGGCTTGCTTTACTCAACATGTGGTTCCTTCTTTAATCCTTTCAAGAGTCTCAGATTCTTATTTAATAAGCAACTTACCCAGCCTACTGTCTGGACTTCCACAGCTAATGTGGTTCATGGACCTCCCATGAAGATACACATTGAAACGCCCTAATGGCCTATGTCAGCCAAATTTTGAGCATGTTATATATATCAGTCCATGGATTTTATGGAAATATTGGATGAAAATTTGGAAGAAAAAAAAAATTGATGACATAAGAATTGATCTATAAAGGTTTAAAAAAACTATAGAAAAATAATAATAATAATAATAATACATATTTTATAAATAAAAATAATATATATATATATATATATATATATAATAATTTGTGAAATTTAATAATAATATAAAATTTTCTAAAATACTTTCAATACTAAAGTGATGATATGTTTCATATACAAGATATAAAAAAATTATATATGTATGTATTTTTTGTGTTAAAAAATATTAATATTTTTTTTACAAGTTTATATTTCTCTTGTATTTAATTAATATATAAAATATATAAAGAAGACTCGTTAAGATTATTATTATGTTTATATATTTTAAATTAAATAGAATTTGACAAATAAAATAATTAAAATTAATTTATCTTAAGATAAAATTTAGGGGGACAAATAATTTTTATATATATATATATTAGAAGCTAAAGTAGCCTCATTAGTCATTGGTTAGCAGCACATTGTGCACATTGGAGACTTTGGCTTGATTTGTGTTAATTATAAACACTCGTTGAGCAAGTAATTCATAAATAAACACTCACGGATATAATCATGCATGATAGAGATGGGTAGAACAAAAAGCTCAAACGAGAGTTTGGTGGCTACGTGGAGAATAAGAGAGAAAAATAATTGTAGAAAAGGTTTATTTAATTTTATCATATATTTCACAATCAAGATCGATTTAGTATCTACCAACTTATAGATTGTGGGGAGGTTCTTATAGGAAATAATAGGTTATTAAGATAGAAATTATTTGAATTACAATACATGATGGTTTTATAATGACAATGATTAATGTAATACATGTTTTAAAGTTTAAGAAAAATATGATTTCTTTGGAGGTGGAGTTACTAGAATTCCAAAAGAGTGATCTTGTTATTATGAAAGAGTAAAAAGTTAATGGTCTTTATACATTATCAAGTAGCATAATTACAGGTGCAATTACAATTTCAACCTTAAAATTAAAATTAAAGACTACTCGATTGTGACATATGCGACTTGGGCATGTAAGTGCAGGAGAAATAACAATTTGAACAAACAAGATTTGCTTGATAGATAGAAAGTGTGAGAAGTGGATTTTGTAAGCATCGTGTGTTTAAGAAATAATGTAGGGCTAAATTCAATCCGATCATTCATAAGACTAAAGGTATTTTGGATTACATTTATTTATATTTTTGTGGTTCTCCTCAAGTTGATGGAAGATATGCCTCGACTTTTATGGATGATTACTTTGGAAAGTTTTGAGTATATATCTTGAAGAGTAAGAATGATGATTTTGAGAAGTTCAAATAATGAAAAACCATGATTAAGAAGCAGAAAAGAAAATAGATTAAGCACTTGAGAACTGACAATGAAAATGGACAAAAAAATAAAGAGAATTTTATCGAAAACTGTTCAATAAATTCTACATAAATGAAGGTATTGTGAGATATTATATAGTTTTGCATACTCTAAAGTGAAATGGTATTACAAAATAGATGAGTATAACTCTTCTAGATAAACATAATGTATGATTTCAAATATAGGGTTGTTGAAGAAATTTTGGGCTTAAGTAGTTAAATCAACTTTGTCATTTTATGAATAGATTTCCTTCGGTATCTATTCATTGTGGAACTCAAAAAGGCATGGTTTAGTTTTTTTGTTAATTATATAAATTAAAGAATTTTTTTTATTGTCTTGCTTATGCTTATATAAATGAAGGCAAGATGGAATCAAATGTTAGAAAGTAAACATTTTTAAGGTATCTAGACGGTGTAATGATTTTATTGTTTATGCACTTAAGAGTGACACCACAAGTAATTTAAAAGATCACATAAGTAGAGAGCACGATAAATACGATCATTAAGTTTATTTCTATATTTAAATTTAAGGATTATCTTAACTTAATTGATGACTTCAATCCCCAGAGACCCTTTATAGATGTGGGAGCAACGTGATACAGAAGACTTTCTAATTTGTTTGAAACTTAAGGGATTTAAGCCAAGATGAAGGTTGTTAAAAATTATTTCAAAATCTTTTTTTAAGTCGATTTGTAAGTTTTTAACATTTTTCTATAAGAATATATTTTTGGAAGGGACTTTCCTAAAAAATATCCAATCATAAAATTTGTTATGACAATGTATACTATTAATATTCAATTTCTTATATGAAAAAAAAATTGATTGAAAAGGAGTTAATAAATTTTGATAATTCAAGGTTTTAAAAAATCATTACTTTTTTAATATAAACCTTTAAGAATTCTTTCAACCTATATAAAAGTTACTACTATTATAAATCTTCAAAACAGATGTTTTTTTTACATCAAAACATTATGTGTTCTATTTCCCAATGTACAACCACTTCAATCATCAAAGTTGCACTAGAAACAATATTTTGAAAAACAAACTTATGCAAAACATTAGCTTTAAAATCTTGGAGAAGTGTTCTATTAAGATGATAGTTTTAAAAAAATTTCCTCTTGTTTTATGCAAATAAAATCTTATTAAATACGATAAACAATAAAGGTGATTTATCCCATATACATAGGCAGGCATATAAAAGATACTAAGTATGCTATTGTGCCATATTCCAAGGAAGGGCGTTAGGTTTGTTCTTTTCTTGGTAGTAATGGAAAAATTCTATTCCTTAAAACAAAAAGAAATAAATTTTATATTAGTAAGTATCAAGGATAAAAATATTGGTTTTGATAGATATATCAATAATTCGATTTTATGGATATATTGAGATATATTAAAAAAAATATGATAGGATATTTTGATAAAAAATATCAATAACATAAAAATTAATGAAAACTCATGAAAATATTATGAAAAATTTTAAATATATATATAAAAAGTAAAAATAAATATTTTGATGTTTTTTTTCTTTTTGAAAGAAAATATATATATATATATATATATATATAAGCTTATTTTTTAGGTTTGGCCACATTTGACCAACAACCGCGATAGTTTGTCCAAGTTAGGCCCTTGTTGACCAAATTGAAATAAGCCTAAAAATTGATGAAAAAAAAAATCAATAATTCCTGAAATATATCCGAAAAATCACTAAATCGATATTTCCCCATGATGTTTTGCTTCAATGACAACCAAATCAAGATTTCGACCAAATATGGTTGAAAAATCATGATTTTTTTTCATCTTGAGTTGATCTCATTTTTATGAGCAAATACACCCCTATTTGTTCATCATTTAAAGGCCCTATTCTTCCAAATTTTCCTTTATTCATTTTGTCTTCCTTCATAGACTTATCCAATTTTTTTTTATTAAATAAATATAAGAATTTCAATATTACTCATTATTATGTCTCCACACCCAAGTGGTACTTAAATAATTTTTTTCATTCATAAAATGCCTATTGACGCATAAAACATTTAGTTTTATGATGTAATCTCATTGTGCATAAAATCAATATATTCATGTGTTTGTAATAAGTACAAACGGATCTTTTATTAAGATAAGAGAATATTTTTATGAATTAGATTGTATGATATCTCATATCACATAAAAAAAAAAAGTTTTTTAGCATTATATAGAGTGAATTTCTATTTAATCGTGTGGGTGCATTTATAAGTCACACTAGTCTTAAGTTATAGAGGAGATAAATGGTATTAAAATCAATCCTAAGCTTCGATACGAGATTCAAAATATTTAATCATTACGAAGTCAAGCCAATTCATTAATTGTATGATATCTTTTTAAGTTTCACTATTATGGGTATTACAAAATAGTATCAAAATCAATTCTTATCCTGGATTCAAAATTGAAAATATTTACATAGAAAGGGATCCAATCAAAACACGTGGAATTCATTTGGTTGCCAAGAAAATATCATAAAATAAGAAAGAAACCTAAAATTTCTTTTACAATTGGAGGGTCACACCCTTTTTAACGGGTTGGGCTTTTGGGCCACCACTGAGTTAGGTGACACTTCTGCCCATGCCCAATCCAGCATAACATTGATTAGCCAACCACAGCCCATTATTCAAAGGTGACTGGACCCGCAATCTAATAAGTCCAAAATTGCCTGCAGTAAGAGAGAAAATGAGATGATCACATTGTTCACATGCCTACCAAATTACACGGTCCCTGCAAAATGGAAGAAGCCAAGCCACGATCTAACATGCAACCATCATCAGCAGTCAACAGTCAACACTCCTAAATTTAAATTTCCCATTTCTTATTCATTAGGATCTCCCAAAGCAATATAAATTGTCATACAAAAATTGAAAAATGTTTTTTATTTCTCATTTTTGAATCATTTATTATTTATAAAGACAAGAATAAGATCTTCATCACCATCTAAATTAAAATTTTATTTTTTTTAATCAAATTTTAATTTTTTAATTTACTTTTATCCTAAGGCATTGAATTACCAAAATTACGGAGAAATGGCTCGAACTTACGATCTCCCATTAAAACCAAGTTCTGATACCATATTGAACCATTAATTTTCAACTTAAGCTAATAAAATTTGAATTCAACATGTATATCATATTGTTTTAAGATTTTCAAAACCAAAATTACGATATTATTTTCATGAAGAAACTCAAATCTTTCAAAATGTTCTTCATGTTTTTAATTATGTTTATATTACGGTAAAAAAAAAAATCAAAAACATTTCAAATTTATTCTAAAATATAACTTACTTTCTAAGCCCCATATTTTTTAGAATAGTACAACGTGACTCTTGACTCTTGAGGGGCATGTGGGAGCAAGTTATGATGTTCAACAACACGAAAGAAATTAAAGCATTTGTGGGATGAATAGACCTGATTGTGGTAGGAAAAGGACTGAAACGTGGGCGTGGCCGAAAATGTCGTTGTGGACCCTCTGAGAGACTACATCAAACTTGAACCAATCTAGGTGCCTCACCTCACCGACCACATTGATGTCTTTGAATATGATTGCTAGTGGATTCGATTATTTTAGAATCTATGTTGTGGATGTGGAATCATTTCTTCCCCAATCACAGCTTTCCTCTGCCCTACAATTTTTTCTTATTATAATTGGAGCCGAGAAAATGTTTTGGAGAGAATGATTGACACGTGGAAAATGAGACATCATATAATCTCCTATTAATATTTGTCATTATATTCTGAGTATAATAAAACGATTTCTGGTTAATCATCATGTGATTGTACAAAAATCTATGCCCTTCCTCACAGACCCATGCTTTGGATTATTCTTTATATTCCGTTCAATTATTAAAGAAAAAATAAACGTTACGTTTGGAATTATTTTCCATAATAATTTTTTTCTTTTTCATAAATAAATATGAAAATATGCTTTGATTCTTCTTAAGAGAATAGAGTCTTTTTAGGGAATATATATTTTTTTAATGTTTTGAGTTGTTTTTCACTTGATGATTGTTTTAAAAAAATATGGTTAATGGTCGAGAAAGATCATTATAAATAAAAGTCATTTTTAAAAAATTTGTAAATATAAAACACTAGTTGAGAATATTTTCAATTCTGAAATAAATTTTTCTTTTCAAAAATATCTAGAACGGTTTTTAAAAATTATTTTAAAATACTCTTTTTATTTGAATTGTTTATAAAAAAAAAGATTCTAAAATAAACTATGAAGGCCAAATTGATGTTTATTAAAGTAAATATAAGAGGAGAAAGAAATCATGAAATAGTCTCGAACTTTCATTGATGAAGTCTCTATATACTTGTTATGAGTAATCAAACTAAAACTACCAAATATAAGAAAAAAAAAAACTAAATTAACTAAAATAAAATATATATATACACTATCAAATATAAGAAAAATAAATAAATGATATATATATATATATATATATATATTAATTACAGTCTTATGATTTTCATATTTGATTGAAATTATTTTGCTCGTTACTTATCACATTTCAAATTTGAATAGTTGAAAATGTATGATAAAATTTGAATCGTTAAACAATTGTCTAATAAAATAAAATCAAATTATAAATTATGAGATTAAAGTACAAATAATTGGGATCAAAATGCCCGAAAAAAAAAAAAGCAAACCCAAATATGGTATAAATAAATAAAATTTAGGTATAAAATCATTTAATACTCGTTATACATATGAAATTAATTAATTGATGATGTTTTTAAAATGGTATCGATAAAGTAAGGAAACAACTAATAAAATAATTTTGTCCATTAAAAACACCAAAAAAGCCTATGCTTTAATTGATTCAAAAAGCGAACAGAAGCAACCCTGGCCCTTAATTGTGCTTTTGAGCGATGGATTGAAATGCCAAGATTTTCAAAAGGAAATATTTACAAGTATTCATACTCTAAATGTCCTTTAGAATTATACTTTTCCAAAGGCATTGTCATATTTAGAAGTCAAGGAAACGAAAAAAAATCATTAGAAGCAACACGCATAAATGAATTGATTCGATGCCTAAATAGACGTACATTTTTGGTAAAGAAAAATTTTAAGAGGCGTATATAACTGATCTGCTTGACTATGAGGACATGTCTCCTGCAACACGTCTTTTTGGTTCAAAGTCTCTTCTTTTGTGCAATTCCAATTAGCCATCACACCCAGCCGTGGCACTTTATGGCTTTGCTTGATCTCCTTACACTAAAAAATATATATACAAGGGACGTGGGTGCCCATTTTGTGAATGGTGCCTCATATTCCATATTTCCTCCATGGACATTTGTCTTGTAACTTTTCCTACCTTTAAATACCCATAGTTTGGTTATGATCTTTTCTTATATTCTAGTGCCGGCTCTTTTGACTTTTGGAGGATGTATAACGATAAAAGAATGAACAAGGAAATTTAAACTATGATTTGAGAGGAATGCCAGCCTCCCAAATTCCACTTGTCTTAAGAATTCAATCTCCTTTTTCTTGTCGATATCTACAATTTGATATCAACTTTTCCCCTGGAATGCGTGTGTGCTGACCATCCATCCTTCTGCCACCTTTCCATTTGCAATTTTCTTAACAAAAGTTAAGAAAATTGTGAGTTCAAGGTAGGGAATGGTGCTGTACATGGGAGGATGTTCAAAATTTTGGAGAGGCTGGAGGCGTTGGAGATGTCGTTGGAGGAAGAACGAGTCATGAATAAATACTTCTCTACCCAAATCCAAGACCACATGAAGAAAATTACAACCTTTGCACTCTCAAATCCTAAAGTCTCAATTATACCTGAAAAGAGTCTATTGCTTTTTTTCTTTTTGAAAATCTATTCCTATATATTTTCCTAATTACATAGGAAGATTCCATATAGGAAATTGATTGTATAATGTTCAAAGACACTTATTCCTAGAAGAAGATTATAAGATATTTCCTTTATAATAATAAGAAATTCCTTAATCATCGTATCAATGGGATTGTCCATTATAGAGATTTTTTTCAGTGCAATAGCATCCTATGCAATCACATCCCTAATAAAATGCATTCTGACATCAATAAGTTTGGTCATTTCATGGAACATCTTATTTTTAGTCAAATGTGTAACACTTTAGCTATCACAATACACCATAGTAAACTCTAATTGTAAGCCTAAATCGTCAACCAAACCTCTATGTCAAATAGCTTCTTTCGCTACTTCTATGGTTGTCATGTATTTTGCTTCAATTGTTAACAAAGCAACTGTAGATGACAAAATTGCTTTCCTATTAATAACACTACCACTTAAAAGTGAATGCATACCCTATTAGAAACCTTCTTCTATCTAAATCTTTGGTATAGTCAAAATCAACATAAAGAACAATTGTTTTATGGTCGTCTTTACTTTTATCATATACTAAGCCAACATATGATGTTTCTCTCAAGTATTGAAGCATTCATTTCATTGCTTATCAATGGATCTTTCCAGGGCGATCCATATATCCACTCACTTTAGTAATTGTATGTGAAATATTTGGCCCAATGTAAACCATAAAATACTTAATGCTCCCAACTACACTAGCATAAGGAACATGTAACATGTGTGCCTCTTTTCTTCTTTGATCTATGGTGATAAAGCGCTGAAAATTTTGAAGTGAGCTACTAATGGAGTATTCACTGGTTTTGACTCTTGCACTCTAAAGCCTTCTAAGCACTTTCTCAATGTACTTTTTCTATGATAAGTACAATATACCTATTTCTCAATATCTATGAATCTCTATACCCAATATTTTCTTCATAGATCAAAGGTCTTTTATTTCAAACTCTCCCCAAAATTGAACTTTCAACCTGTTAATCTCAACCATATTCTTGTTGGCAATTAACATGTTATCAACATATAACAATAAATAATTGAAATAACCATCAAACAGCTCCTTATGATAAACACAATTGTTATACTCACTTCTATAATATCCATTACCAATCATAAAAGTATTAAACCTTTTATACCATTACCTTGGAGATTGATTCAAACCATAAAGTGATTTTTTCAACAAATAAACATGGTCTTCCTTTCTCAAAAGAATGAATCCCTTGAGTTAATGGATATAGATCTGTTTTTCCAACTCACCAGGTAGAAAAATAATTTTGACATCAAGTTGCTATAACTTTAAATCAAATAAAACAACCATAGCAAGTAACACCATGATTGAGCTATGTTTCACAATTGGAGAAAGCACTTCGTTGAATTCCACACCCTCTTTTTGTGTACAACCCTTTACTACCAAGCGTGCTTTGAACCTATCATTATTTACTCTTGGAATCTTTTCCTTTCTTTTAAAGGCTCATTTGCAACCAACAATTTTTTTTATCTTTAGGTTTCTCAACTAGTTGCCAAGTATGGTTCTCTTGAAGAGATGCAATCTCCTCATTCATAGCAACAATCCACTATGTAGAATCTCTAGCAGTGATAACTTCATCATAAGTATAATGTTCCTTATTTTCAAAGCTCTCTATCATACTAAGTGTATAAGCAACCAAATATGCATAAGCATAGCTCTAAGGTGATTTAGTATGCCTCCCTGTTCTATCTCTGGCCAAACAATATTGTTGCTTTTGTGGTGCATTTTTTTTTTTTTTTTTTTTATCATCAAGATGTTGCACTTCTTCTTCCTTTAGCTTTATTGAAATCATTCTTTCTATAATTTTTGAAGCTTTAGGCACAAACTCCATTTTTTCTCTCACACTAGGATTGTTTTTTTCATCTAGTTACTCCTTCATAGTACTCAACATTGTTGACTCGTTAAAAAAACATTCCCATTAATAAGAAATTTGAAGAATTTTGAAATTGGGCACCATAACCTATACTCTTTCACTCCATTTGCATATCCTAAAAATATGCACTTTCTTGTCATTAGTTCCAACTTACCTTCATTCACATGAGCATAAGCATGAAGTAAAAACTCTTAAATTAGCATAATTAGAAAGGGAACTAGACTATACCTCGTTAAGAGTCCTATAATTGATAGGAATTGAAGTAGATCTATTCACAAAATAACAAGTTGAATTTACCATTTCAGCTTAAAGTTACTTTAACAACTTTTCATTCGAAAGCATGCATTGTACTCTCTCTAAAAGAATTATATTCATTTGTTCTACAACATTATTTTGTTGTGGAGTATGTATAACTATGCGATGTCTCGCAATACCTTCATTCTTGCAAAACTTATTGAACTCTTTCCCATAGAATTCCATGTCATTGTCGATTCTCAAGCGTCTGATTTGTTTTCCAATTTACTTCCTGATCATACCTTTTTATTATTTGAACTTTCCAAAGACGTCATTCTTATATTTCAAGATATATATACCCAAACCTTTCTAGAGTAATCATTAATAAAGGTTGACATATATCTTCCACCATCATGTTATGCAACTTAAGAAGAGTCTCAATGATCTGAATAGATGTAATCCAAAGTACCTTTAATCCTATGAACACTTGCATTAAAGTTAACCTTATATTACTTCTCGAACACACAATGCTCATAGAAATCAAATTTCATTTTTTTTTTCTGTCCACCAAGCAAACCTCATTTCATTAAGATCATCAACTCTCTCTCACTTATATGCCTAAGCCCCATATGTCATAATATAGTAGTATCTAAAATTGATTTTGAGATTGAAACTATAGTTGCATCTGTTATCGTGCTACCTTGTAATGTATAAAGACCATTAATTTTCTTTCCCTTCATCACAATAAGAGCACCATTTGAAATTCTCAAAACTCCATCTCCAAACATATATGTGCATCTATTGGAGTCAAGTGTCCCTAACGAAATCAATTTTTTTTTCAACTTTGAAGCATGCCTTAACATCAGTTAATTCCCTTACCATGTCATCATGCATCTTATTTTGAATTGTATCTATCCCAACCAAGAATGAAAATATTAATAATTACGGATATATCAGATATATTGACGAATATTTTGGAAAAAAATATCAGTAGGTCTAAAATTGATCAAAACTCATGAAAATATAAGAAAAATCTCATAAAAAATGTAATTAGAAATATAATAAACTTTTTAAATTTGTTTTGTTTAAAAATTTGATATATGTATGATATAATTTATCATATTTGATAATAATATTATATGCATCAATAAAAAATATAAATTTTATAAGTGTATTTTTATTAATAAGTTATATAATATTATTTTACAACAATAATATGATAACATGTTTAATTTTGAAATATATTTAATATTAAAATTAGGAACCATTTTAATTTAAATCTATTCGACGATAAGGCTTTTGTTTATTTTTACTAGAATCAATAAAAAATACTCTAAAAAATTATATAAGAAATAAAAATATTTTAAATATATATATAAATTTGATAATATGTTTAATTTTAAAATATATTTAATATTAAAATTAGGATCTATTTTAATTTTAATGTATTCAATTATATCAAATAAATTATAAAATATGTATATTTTTTTAATATTTATATTTTTATATTTGATAAATATATAGATTATATAAAAAGGAGGAAAAATTATGTTTTTATATTTTTGGTAATAAATTAATTCAAATGTAAAAATAAAATAATTAAAATTAATTTATTTAATAAAATAATCTTTAGTGTTTATATATATACATTTGGTGCATAATCTATATCAGAGAGCAACATGCTTTGGTGCTTGCTGTGTTTGACCGAGCCCAACAACAACAGCCCTCATTGACCAAGTAGATAAATCGGCGAAAAATTAAAAAATATCAATGTATCGTCGATATATCAATAATAAATAACGATAAATACCAAAAAATCGGATCATCAAAATTTTAGGTCAAAATTTATATTGCCATCCCCAGATACATGATATTTCATCAATATAAATTGAAATTTTCATCCCATATCCTAACAACCTTACAAACTACATTGTTTCCCATGAAAATCTCCTTACCATCCATAAGTTGGTAGGTACTAAACCAATCTTTATTAGGAAACATCAAGGATAAAAATATCGGTAATCACGAATATATCGAAGATATATCGGATATATCGGCAGATATTTTGGAAAAAAAAAATCAGTAGGCCTAAAATTGTTAAAAACTTATGAAAATACAAGAAAAACCTCATAACAATTTAATTAGAAGTATAATAAACATTTTAAAGTTGTTTTGTTGAAGAATTTGATATATGTATGATATAATTTGCAATATTAGATGTAATTATATCATGTCGATCGATAAAAAATGTTAATTTTATAATTGTACACTCATTATGAAGTTACATAAAATATTCATTTCATTAAATATCAATAATTTGTACACATTACATTGCAATGTCGCTTTAATACCAAAATGATAATCGAAGTAGTTCAATGGAATTGGTAGATGAAAGAATCCCGTTTGCTGTTGGAGGCAATATTGGTACCAACTCAATAAGCTCGATAATATTGGTTAAAAATTCTAACATGTCATGCATATATCTCTTGAGTCCTACCCACTGCCTCTACATGGATAGGATACTCAAGGTTCACCCATATATTAATGTCAAATCCTTTTTCCATCTGATATGGAACTTGGTATGACATTTGTACGAAAGGGGAGTAACTCGGCTTACCATACTCTTCATCGATTGAACTTGAAGGTTGACCATAACTCATCACATGAGGAAAATAGATGTTAGCCTCATTCGAGGAGTCACTAAATTGAGTCTCTATACTCATAGATTCAAAACTCCATAAAAGTAACTCCTCGTTATATGATTCCATCATTTGTTATCTTCTTCTATAAGGTTTCTCAATAGCTCCTATGTTTGGACCAACTCTTCTACAACCATGGTCTTCATCTTGTGTGTAGTGTGTGAAATCATTTTCACATGTAAATTGGCTTATTGGATATTGATTTTGTTGACATTCCTAAATATCTCATCCCGTATTATCACATTTATCATCAGTTCCACCTTTTGAACCATTGTAACCAAAAGCAAAAGTACTTACAACACTAGGTCTACTATTATGGCCAGCACTTGTGGAGTCAACCTCTTGATGGGAATTCAATGCTGCCTAAAATGAATTCTTAGTATCTTTGCTAAAACTTTCAAAGTGAACTTCTTCAAAAAACACATGTTCAACATTTTCTTGAGCATAAGCAGCAATTCATGGATCAAGATTTTCAACTTCATCATCTAAGTGTATAGACGTAACCCATTGGAACAACTGATTATCTTCTTCTTCACCCACCTTGACTGAAATGTCAAAAAGATCAAGGTAATATTTTTAAGCAACTCAATCATTTTCTATCTCCATATCGTGTAACTTTAGCCTCATATTATAGTAACAAAAAACTAATTCCTCCAATCGAGGGTAAGCCAAGCGATTTAGTAGCTGAGTCTAATTTTGTAAAAATGTCATAGACTGCTTGAAGTAGTTCCGGATCACTGCCAACTTCACACTTATATTGAAATCTTTGATTCAAGAAGTATGCTACAGTAAAATTAATTAGATTTAGTATTTTGTTAGAGAAAATTAAATATATTAAGAGTAATAATTTATAAAGATAGATAGTACTTAAGTACATGTTGCATGAAATGAATGTCTTAGTGTTTTCTCCCAACAATCTTTTATTATTTTGAAGATCCAATCTTCGGCTCCTTGACGAATAAAGTTCTTTTTCAACACATGCATAAGCTCGTACACAAAACGGCATTGTAAGAACAACTTCAAAATCCATAAGTCGAAGCACCACGTATAATAGCTCATATAATGAAACTATATTTGTCACTTTGTCCCAATAAGCATGATCAAACATTAATTGCTCCAAATCTCGTCCAATTTTTGTCTAATTGAGCTTGTGTTGTGCCCATTCATAACTTATAATCAATTTTTTCGAATCAACCTTTTTTTTTAAGAAGATCGTCAAGAACAATATAATTGGTAGCAAACCTTGTAGTTTCTAGTCAAACAATGTCTCCACCACAATACTTTCTCATTTGTGCAAGTAACCAACCATGGTTGTAAATGAAGTTAGTTATCATGCGAGCATTGTTTATCACATTTGTAACACTGGGTCTTTTGCCAATGTCTTCAAAGATTAAGTCAATGCAGTGCGCCGCATATGAAGTCCAATATAAGTTAAACTTCTTCATCAACAATTTCCTTGCTTTCACGAAAGCCGACCCATTATCTGTGATAATTTGGACTACATTTCCTTGACCGACTTCTTTTATAATAGTCTTCAATAGCTCGTATATATATTTGTAGTCTTTGATATTGTTCAATGGATCGATTGACTTAAGAAACATCAGGGTCTCTTTTGAATAAACCATGAAATTAATAATACTTAATTTAGCGGGCCCCGTGCATCCATCTGAAATTATTGTGCACTTATATGTCTTCCATTTTTCTCTTTGCTCGTTCACATAAGCTTCTATTTCTTTGTACTCCATTTCCAAGTACTTGTTCTTTATTTCATATGGAGATAGAGGTTCGATTCTCATTCCTGCAATTCATATATAACAAATATTTAAAATATGCCACAAAAGACTATACTTGCTAAAAGTCTGAAGTAATATAACAATTAAAAAATAAGAAATTACTTGCTTGTTGTGCACCAATAATCATATTCTTGAAGTGATAAGAGTTTGCTTTTTGGGATGCAATGCTCTCATAAATGAAGAATTTTCTTATTAAGTGTCCAATCATTTCTTTAATTGAACCACCCTTGAATATATCTTTAATATTTTTTTGTCTTACTGTAGAAGACTTATAGAGCGAAGGGGTTATAGGGGGTGATTGGTTCGAATGTCGCATACTTTGTGATTTTCATATCACCATTGATGTACTAGTAGGTCATGAAGATTCCTCTATTTTATGTTTGCTTCCTATGATGTTCTCATATTGTTGACACTCTCATTCTATCGCTTTCGATGCATGAACTGCATATCGATATGCATCCTGCTCATCCGGGTGCATATCTGTTGGATACATATACAGATCTTGATTCTTAGCATCTTCATCATCACCCCCATTATGCCACGTAATTAAGCACAATCTCTTGAATATCTACAGTTTTCTTTGCTTTTGCTTTAGTTTTGTCATGCACCATCAATCGTATCTCTTCTTTCATTTTGAGAGGTATTTTAAGACACTTTTTGGTGTTGTTATGCGGGTCGTTATGCATTAAATGGAACTTGAGTCGTGTGATGCCTCCACTTTTCAACAACAACCCACAAAATTACAAATTGTCTCATTTTTGTTTCCCTCTACTGGTGAACAACGCTTCCAAGTTGGATCTCGTCCTGACATGGGAAGACCACCTCCACTTCCACTAGCCATGCTAAATCTATTGCAAAAAAAAAATACACTTGAATGTGATTTCAATATAAAAAAAAATTAAGTAAACATTTAAATTTAACATCTTGCAATTGAATGTGAAAATAAAATTAAATAATCATGTAAAATGAACATATTCCAAATATACTAATTTATGCTAATAGCTAAATTAATTAAATAATTGAGCTAAGTTAGTTTAATAAATCTAAATCTATGAAAAATTTACTAAATATACAAATTAACTATAATTGAATGTGAAAATAAATTAAAATAATTATAAAAATGAACATATTTGACATTCCAAATATACCAGTTCATGCTAATTAAATTAATTAAATAATTTATTTAAGTTAATTTTTTTAATCTAAATCTAAATCTATGAAAAAATTACTCAATATACAAATTAACTATAATTGAATGTTAAAATAAATAACAATAATCATATAATTAAATGTGAAAATAAACTAGTTAAATCTAATTCTAACTAGATTGAATGTGAAAATAAAATTAAATAATCATCTAAAATAAACATATCCATCTATAATTAAATAATCAAATTAATTTAAGTTAATTCAATGAAAATATACAAATTAATTACAATTGAATGTAAAAATAACATTAAATCATCTATATTGCAAATATACAAATTAATTGAAAATACATTAATTAATTACAATTGAAAATAAAATTAATTACAATTTAAAACAAAAATACCTTAAAATAATTGAATAATTGAGCAACCTTGGAAAAATTATGAGTAATGAGAGATCAAATGAAGAATAAAATAAAATGTGGATGAAATTGATGCAAAATGAGCTATTTATTGGAAAATTTTGGGCTAAAATAGTTGTTGAAAGATGATTTTATCGTTGAAAAACAATTCTAGCCGTTGGGTCAAAATCTGGGTGAAATATGACTATTAGATCGTGAAATAACCATTGGAATATCATCCCAGTCGTTGGATCAAACCCAGATTCAATCTAGGGCGTTGGATGGACTGCCACCATGACCGTTGGACGTGGGCATGATCTGGGCCGTTAGATAAATGCGGGCGTGATATGAGCCATCAAATCATGCTCAAAAGGGTGGCAATTTTTCCATGTGAGTGACAATTAATTGATAAAATTGTTGATTCATCAATGTGAGCTGATATATCAACAATATTTTGATGATATTTCCCGATTTTTCACTTCCCCGATAAATCCTCACGAAATATCATGTCAAAACCCTTTGATATATCTCGATATTTTCGTCCATGGGAAGCATATGATAAGAGCACCCTAAATCAAGAAAACACTCATCACCTGAGTTATCAAAATTAGAAACTTGTTTTTTCTTTTCCCTTACAATCTAGACAATTTCTCACATAGTGCCCATTTTTTGTTATAAATGAAACACTTGTTGTTTCCTTTAAACTTTGATTTAGATTTAGATCGACTCTTCTGCCATTATTTTTCTTTCATATTCTCCCTCTAGCCACCAAACTTTCACCTAAGTCATTTTCTCTAGTCTCAAACTACCTTTCTTTCAACTCCTTTGAGTTCATGGATGCTTTAAGATCCTTTATGGAAAGAGTATCTCTACCATACATCGTTGTCTACAAAGATGGTCTATAATGGATGTACCTTCTTTTATTTAAAGAGTCAGCAATTGTTTCTTCAAATATAAACGATTTGTAAGAGACTTCATCACATATAAACTTTCTAGTTACAATCTAACTTGACAATTATATCATCTTTTGCAACCTTAGGAAGTACCTCATTATCCAAGCACAATATAATAACAATGTGCGTTTTTTCCATAAGTTTATCCTTCTCTTCATCAAACATTATTGTTGGTAAAAACTTTTTACCTTTTCATGTTTGGCCACATCTTATTGAACTAATAAGGCACACATCTTTTAACACGCTATAAATAGAAATCATTTCCTCCATCAAACTTTTCAACTTCAAACTTTGTTGTCATTTTAAGTCTAATAACCTAAATTCTTATATCAATTTATTATGAAAAAACATAACAAAGAATAATAATAGAGAGAAAAGAATAAGACAACGAAAACAAAAACATACAAAGTACGTAACAACTTATATGGTTCGGCTTAAAGCCTATATCCATGAGTGAAGACGAAGAAAAATTTTTATTATTATTGAAAGAGATTATAACTTTAAAGCTCTAAAATTCCAAAGTCTCAATTACATCCAAAAAGAGAATTTCAGTCTTTTTTTTTGTGTCAAAATTTCTTCCTATATTTTTTCTTAATTACATAGGGAGATTCCATTTAGGAAACTAATTGTATAATTATCAAACATACTTATTCTTAAAAGAAAATTTCAATATTTCTACAACCATGTATTTTATTAATTAATCTCAAAAATAGAATATGAAACACTTTCCAATATGGTATTGCCTTTGCTAAGCGGCATCTCACCCTTTGAGCAAATGAAATGATCGATGTTCGTGACTCCCCATACATGTGTAAGAAGTGTATTCCACACTTGGGAAAGCAATGTGAGACCCAATAGTAGTGATCGGCCAACTTGAAGTAGACAATATTCATAGTTGTCGAATAAATGTGTACGAAAGTTCTCATATACACATCTCTGAGTAAGTCATAGGTTGTTTTTTAATTAGCATATCCTCATGTCATTCTTGGAGAGAAATTTTCACAAGGTGGTTACGCACTCTTGCCTTCAGCTAAGAAATAAAAATTGGTGAAGCATACTTTTGGTTAGCAAAATTTTTTTCCTTCTAACTATTCACTAAATAATATAAATTATTAAAATATTTTTATAATAAATTTAGTCACACATTAGCACACTTGAAAAATAAGAAAAAAAAAATTCGTAACATATTTAATTAGATATAAAAATAAAATAAAAATGTTTAAAAATTTAAAATTTTATTATACATTAAAAAACAATTCCTTACATAATTGATTTGAAACAAAATATTCTACTAATTTAGTTAATGGGTATTTGGTAAATCAATTTAATAACTTAAAATGGCTTAATAATTTAATTTAAATCATTAAATAAATTAAATATATTTGATAAAATAACTTAATAGTATAACTTAAAATAGAAAAACAACTTTAAATAATACGTAAAAATAATTAATTTATTTTTTAATCCATATTTTCATTTTACTTTTTATCCTCATTTGCCCTAATTATCTTTACAATTTTTTTTACTAATCAATGACCTCCATTGTTATTAGACTTTGTCTGATTATAAATTGTGATGATAAATATGTCAATTTGATGATTTAAAATAAATTTTTAGTTAATTTTATCAAATAACTTTACTACTTAAAGTAAAAATTAAGTAATAAATTTTAAGTCAATAATTTAAGTATAATTTAATTTAAAATCAATTTAAATCATTAAATAATAAATATTAAGTTTTATCAAACCTCCCCTCAATCAACTTTAATTTTAATAAATTAAAAATTTAGTATTTTGCTACCCTCGTAGCCAAGAATTTCCCGATCCTTTGAAAGGTATCAAAACGTCATTTCTTGCAATCTAAGAATGGGATAATTAAAAGCCTCCATAACAAGATTCTTCTTTATCTTTCTTTCTTTTTTGTTTTTTACTCTCATAATCCCACGGGCAAATGGCTTCCAACCGCATATCCTTCTAGTACAAAATATGAGATCATGAGGTATCTCCAACGAATATATCTTTGTCATAGTAGCAAAATTTTCTTAGGGTATTCCGTTACTTTTTGAAAAAATAAAAAAATAAATTTGAAATTCAATATTTAAATGATAAAAGGCTTCTACATTTTGCATTTGAAATTTTGATATTAATAATTAAAATATCTAAAGTATAAAAAAATATTTTATTTTCAAAAATTTTAAAATAAAATATGATTAAAATTTTAAAATATTTTCTAAAAATAGTAAAAAAATTTATGTATTAAGTACGACAATTCGTGTTGATAGATCATATTTATATGATATCAAAACTTATATATTTCACTGTATTGGTCAATTCAAACCTAACAAGAATAATAATCATATTAAAATCAATTGTGGAACACAATTGATATGCTTATTTAAAATCAATTGATGCATTTATTTAAAAACAAATGTTCAATAAATGGATTAAATAATTTAAAGATATAATTAGATTAATCAATGAAATTATAAATGAGTTAATTCAAGTCAAATTTGTATTATGCAAGTTGACCTAAAAATTACATATTTATTAAATGAATTATGTAAGCTGACAAAAATTTAATTCAAATCCATTTATGTTCAATTTAAATTTATAAAAAATATGTTGACACTTAACTTAAATCCACAAAAAACGTGTTGAGTATAAGTTGTATTAATGAATCGTATCAAACTTTACCTCCCTATTAAAAATGCAAAATTTTGCTTTTAATTTAAATGGCATAATCTATTGGTGGTAGCAAAAAAAGGAAGATAGGAAGGAAAAAAAGAAGAAGATATATTTGTGCTTCTTCCTTTTATGAATATTAACATGGTTGTAATGTGAATAGACGGAGGGTGGGCCATGGAGTTCGGTCGAGGGTCAACATAATTTCAATTCAATTTTGATTAGATTGGCTTAAATCATATGATTTCTTGTGATGGTGATATAAGAAGAATTGATATTTCGTCTTAAATATCAATTTATGTTGAAAACTACCCTATAACTAAATAGTTTGACAATTCAAAATTTAAATATTTTTAAAAATTCAAGTTTTAAATTTTTTTTTTATTTTTTATTTACCCTTTAACTAAATAGTTTGACAACTGAAAATTTAAATATTTTTAAAAATTCAGTTTTAAAATTTATTTTTATTTTTTATTTATTTTTTTAAAAATAAATATAAGAATAAAAAGTTACTCATGATTTAGAATATTTACAAAAATTAAAATCCCAGAAAAAAGCCTAATAAATTAAGAATAATAATTCTTTCGAAAATTATCTATGAATATGTGCGAAGCAGGACGGTGAGGGCGGAAAACGCGCACGCCACGGCAATTTTTTAATCTGGAAAATAAGACAACACAACCGCCTAATTTAGGAATCACAGCGCAATTTCGGAATGTGTGCCAGCACGAGTCACCGGCATCCTACGTGTCAGATTTTGGAACGATACATATACACGTGTTTGCCGAATCAAAGCAACAATGGCGACCAAGATTGAAATCCTCCATGCACTAATACCCACATTTGGCAGTTAAATTACATACATGCCACCCTTGTTAGTTATAAATTTATAACGGAATTTCCAGAGCACACAAGAAACTTCCTCCCTCCACCGCTATCACACCTAATTTTAGCCCCTTGACTCCGGTAACGTGTCCAAGAGGATATATTATATATATTATTTATTTGTTTATTCAATTTTATTTTAATATAGTTTTACTTTTACAAATTATATCACCTCCAAACGGTTTTCTATTTTATAAAATAAAAAATAAAAAAAACACGTGAGACAATAAAAAAAATTATTATTATTAATTATTTGATGTTATTTTAACTTATTTTTTAAAGATTATTTTAAAAAATAATAAAAATAAAATATTAAATATAAAAATTAAATGAAAACATTTGGGATTTGTAAATAAATTTTTATTCTACAAAACATCAAAATTATTTTAAAAAATAGTTATCAAATATGTTCATAATTTTTTTTTTTTTGTGAATATAATGATTTTAAAGATTTTTTTTTAAAAATGTAATTTTAAAAATTAAAAATAAATAAACAAAGACAAAGAAAGGAAAAGCATTGCTTAGGAAAGTTGGTATTGACTTGAAAAAGTATATAGGATTGTCGGGAGGGTGGGGAGGTCACATGCATAGGTTCCTTGACGAATTGGCTAAATTGATTTTAATACAAAGCCGCGTAACGGGTGAAATTCTCCTCTTGACTTACCTCTTTTTTTTAAAAAAAAAAAAAAAAATTTATTTTGACCCATTCAAGGTCTTGTTCACACTTGAAACAAGAAGTATGAACAAAAAAAGCATAAGAAAATTGGAGAGAAGAAGACTTGGAACACAAAAACATGGCCCAACAAGCCTAGTCAATCCATTTAAATATCTAGGAAGCTTAGGGAGGAAGATTAGAGGTTTACTTGGCCCAACCATGTGAAAAGCACTTGATTTTACACATCATATGGTGGACAATTTTTTATGGACTTAAGGTTGGCTAGTTATTGGTTGAGAATTGTTAAATCATATATCATCCCCTTTTTTATTTTAAATAATATCTATATATAAAATGACCAAAATACCCTTATCTTTCACCTTTAGTATTAAAAAAAGTGATTTCAAGTAAGAAGATAAAAGGAAAGAGAAAAGAAAATGAAATAAAAGAAGAAATGTTATGAGTTTTTGATGAGTCTGAAAAGAAGAAAGTATTTTTGTCATTTCATATATAAATTTTATTTTTTTAAAAAAAAAGATGTCAAGGTTTTGGATGGATAAGTGTGGAAAAATTGAAGGAGAGGATATTTGGGTACTTTCACATGTAAGTTTTATTTTTTTTTTTAAAAAAATATGATTTTAAGGTTGTTAAGTGTGAAACAATTGAAAAAATAATAATATTTTGATTATTTCACACATAAATTTTATTTTGAAAAATAATGTGTGGAAATAAAAACTTTAGATAAATTTATTTAACCAATTTATTGACTTCTCATTTCAAATTTTTGGGTTTTAATTAATTTCTAAATCATGGAGAAAATATAAACTATTATTTTTTTTATTTTCCTGTTGCTTTGGCCTGACAATTTTTCCAAAAAAAAGTACTAAATGTGTACAAGGCTCGTGAAATGATCAATTGTGCACATGCGGACACATGTGTTTGGTACGGAGAAGTGGGGAACTATAAAAGACGAGAATAAAACATCTATTGCATTTGTTATTCAATTTTTTTTAATTAAAAATATGAATAAAAATAATCAATATTTTAAAAATCAAAACCCATTTAAAGTGTGAATAAAAATTTAGGACATATTTGATAATTATTTTTTAATGTTTTATAAAACAAAAATTTGTGTGAAAACATAAAATATTTTTAATATATTTTTAATGTTTTTAAATATATTTTAAAAATAATTTTTATATTTAATGTTTTATTTTAAATTATTTTACATGTTTCTATAATTATTTTTTAAAATAATTTTTTAAAAATAAGTGAATAATAAAAAATAATTAAAAGATATTATTTAAAAATATAATATTTTTTGTTATTAAGAATAAAAAATAGGAAATAGTTTTTTTTATTGCTAAATGTGTTTTCTTATTTTTTTTATTTTAAAGAACAAAAAACTGGTATCGAAAATAGTTATCAAACAAGAGCTTAGACTCCAATAATTTTGTTTAAAAACCATTTTCTATTATTTATAGCCAAAAACGATAAAATGTATTTGACAATAAAAAAAGAAAAAAAAACTAGCAAAATTTGTTTGACAAAAAAAAAAGGCAAATAATTATGGTTCTTAAAAACAAAAAAAAAAAAAATGGTTTTAATTGTTTTTTAGAATTATTTGTAAAAATAATTGTATAAATATAAAAAATATTAAAAATAAAATATTTATTTTAAAAAACATTTTCCAAACAAACTCTTAAATTTTTTATTTTAAAAGATAATTTATTATCATTCACCAACCAAAATAATTTTCTTTCCTTGGTATTATAACAAGCATGGAAGTTAATTACCATATCGCACTAGGTCTTCAGTGGGGGCACCACTTTGGGACACTCATCAATTTCACCATGACATGTGGTTGTACAAACATGTCTTGTTAGACACATTTTTTCATGGTACACATCATGTTCGTTTGCACAAAGTTAGGCAAAGATTTGATTTATTACTGTTTTAGGAATAAAAATTTATTTTACCTAAATGACCAACAAAATTATTAATATCAAGCAACAAAAAAGGGCAAAAATTAATGATTGGGCTCGGAAATGCACATAAATAGAGGCAATGATACAAGAGTTTGAATCAGTGTCACATCCCTCGAGGAAGGATTAAAGAGAAACCAGTTCCGATGCATACATGAAGGAATATATTGCTAAAAGAATAATTTAAATTTTATTAGAAGATGCTAATGATGTTGATTTTCCAAAACTATATCATTAATTACTTGTCACGTTCATGATTAAGGCTAGAAACCAATGGTAGATATAGTAAGATTGCGAATCAGTGTCACACCCACTAGATGATGGAATCGGAGGGTGAGAAATTGAGGAATTGGGGGAGTATGGTGTTACGGTGGGACTGGATTCAGTAGATTTCTTGTCTGGTGTGGACGAGGGGCAGGGAGTACGTACAAACTTATGGAGGAGTCGTTTTCGGGTTTTTTATTTCCGTCTCCTTTATATTACCAAGGACAAAGCGGTTGGTCATGTTCGATTCACATGTGCCATCGATTTTCATTGTAATTACAGGTCATGCCACTCCTCGAGGCCTGTTCTTGGGCCCGCGTTTTCTGCCCCTTTAAATTCCGGGTCCCTAGGGTTTCAGCTTTCACGTCAGGCGCACATCATGGCAATGGACATTTCCGCACCGAGTGGGGGTCAAACCCGTCATTTGGTCTAGAGAGAGAAAGGGAGTGGGGGAAGAGAGAGACTCGTGGAGGCCTGTGCCTTCGATGCGTGGATGGAGGTGACACAGAATGGTGAGATCGTGTTCGAAGCTCCTCGAATGGCGATTTCAGACGATTAACAGAGCCTAACATCCTCTCTTAAGACTCTGTGGTGTGGTGCGCACTCGGTTCCAATCAATTTGGCCTTCAGGTACCATCGCGAAATCTCTTTCTCCTTCTCCTGATTCATCGTTTCGCACACCTGCATTGCTCCGAATCTCCTCGCCTTCCGATTTTCTATTGTTTTCACGCTCTTTATTGGAAAATTTTCTCAAATTCACGTTGGAACGTCTGTAATTTGGTTTGGTGTTCGGTTCAAGGTGGTTGTTTTTCTGCACGTGAGTTTTGCGTTTGATTGGACGTGACTTGAGTCAATTTGCTGTTTTGGTTCTGTAGGTATGGCGGAGGTAGCCAAACTGACGTATATAGCGGTGCTGGACGAAAGAGAGAAGACAGAGAAAGGGAAAGAGTCATTTCGGTACACGCGTGCGGTGCTGCAGAGCACTCTGCAGCTCATGGGATGCAAAGCTCGTCATGCGTTTAAGGTACTATCTTGAATTTCAAATATCTCAATTTCAGTTTTTTTTTTTTTCTAAATTTTAATTTCCTTTCAGCTTTTATTTTGGTCTGGAAGAAATGGTAATTTTGTTAATTTGGTTAGAATTTTCCTGTTATTTGCGGTTTTTGGATTTTGGTTATGGCTTGAAAGTTTCAATTAAGGAGCGGTGGGTTGGGTTCTTCTGTTGATTGTCCTGGATTGGCTGATGACAGGTGTTTACAGGGGCGGATCTGAACTGCATGTGATGCTTCTGTAAATTTTCTGCAATATCTTACATATAATTACGGAATGCTCTGTATCATGTTTAAAATTTCCAAATATATTAGTATCCCTTTGCTCAAATCTCATCTACATTGCCTTACCCTAATTATTTTGGGGTGGTTTAAGCAGATTTTACTGAGAAAAAAAAAAAGTTCTCATAAAAGCCTCTTCTTGTGGCATACAATGGTATGCCTTGTAAATTTGTCCATAACACCAAGGTTGAGTATCTGAAGAAAACAGGATTGATCAATTTTGTTTTATCATTGAAAATTGTTTCCTTAGAGATTGTTCTATACAAATGCAGATTTTAATAATGTGGTTATGCTATTAATGAGTTGCTCCTGGTTTATCATGAATGTCATGATTGACTTTATTTGGAAGGTTTTTTTGCAAAAACTGTTTGAATTTATTGAGCCTCTCACTTATCATTTTTCTCTAACCAAGGCCATTCTATGTTGAATTGCAATCCATGTTGCCATTTCAAAGGCAATGACCTGCGCTCCATTTTGCCTGTATCTTGTCTTTTTGATTCCTTACCTAAAGTAAGTTCAGTTTGTTGGTGCAGTTGTTGGTCTTCATCTGGAAGCCTTCTTCTCATTTTGTCCTCAATTAGTGCTACTTGCTTTAAAAAAGTATATTACTTCTTAAAAGAATTAAATAATCGGAAGCTGGAGGAGCCTATTTTAAAAATAAAATGAAATAAAAAAGAAAAAGAAAAAGAAAAAAAGAATGAGGAAGGCAGAGTAGTTTCAAGTATTTCTTATATTGTTTCTTCAGTTGGAATATAGTTTCTTTGTTTTTTTTTTCCTCCATTTTCTTGGCTGCTTATGGTATGACACTGGGTGATCCATTCGTGAGTTGTTGCATCATGCTCTTTAGCATGCTTTACATTTGCTTCAAGTTAACCCATTGAGAGGTCTGGCTTCTTAAGATATCTTTTGCAATTTCTTTTAAGTCTCCTTCAAAAGATAAGGTCTAATTTATGTTTATTATTGCATTGTTCTAGCTCAAGGGATCTACATGAATTGTACTTCTTGAAATTTGGAAGCATTGGATAGGCAGATTATTCAAGTCTATCATGTAGTTTTCATCGACAGCATTATTGCTAAGCTTTTCTTCAATACTTGTTGGCACTTTGTCTCATGTTCTGATGGTTCTTAGATTTAAAAGTTGTAAATATGTTGTTCGCACATCGTCTTAGTGAGGTTTCAGTCAAATTAAGGTGAGAAAGCAAATTCCTCACAGATTTTAATCATGTAGATATCAGATTCATGTTGGATGGCAAAAGATTATTTTAGAAGTATCAACCTGTGAAAAATTTTCTGGTGTTTTGGTTTGGCTTTTTTTTTTCCTTTTTTGTATCTTCCCTTCATCCCTCCTTCCTTCTTTCCATCTCTCGTTGGGTTGGGTTGGTTTTTGTGTTTCCTTGTGGCATTGATTGTGTTTTTTTTTCCTTCTATTTTTTATTTTTGTTTTTATTTTCTGTTCTTTCCTCTTAAGTGCAGGTGTGCTTTCATGTTCCTTCAACATTAGATCCCTATATTTGACTGAAGAATTTGGAAAGTTATGCTGAATTCCTCTCTTTTGTTCTTGATCAGATTAGCCGAAGGGTATTTGAATTGATGAAAAGTGAATGCACTGGTGATGGCTTGGTTCCATCAGGAACTAACTTCTCAGGATTGGATACTTCAAAAATGCATTTTAAGAAAGAGGATGGTTGTTCCACTGGTGGATGCTTGGGAAAAATAGAGGCTGGCAATTGTTTGGTTGTAGAAAAAGATGGTAGAAGCAAGAGCATACCATTTGAATTGTACAAAAGACGCACAACTGTAGTTGTTAGACGAGAAACTTTCTTAGATGTTGTTTGCAGTGCTCTCACTGAATACAAGTATATGGGTCCCAACCAGAGGGCGGATTTGGTTTTAGCATGCAGGTAGCACCATTTTATAACCTTTCAAAGATATATCAATTTTAGCAACTAGTATGTGAACATTTCCTCTGCCTAACTGCTCTTTTAAAGGGATCCTCTTTTCTAATGGTCAGATTTAGAGATTATTTGGTAAAATTTCCAATTCTCATTTATTTATTCTTTTTCCTTAAATGGTAGTATTTCAAATATTTGTGTTGAGACTACATTGCCCATGCAGACACAAATGTTGAGACTGTGTGTGTGTTTTGGGATGGAGCTCCTGTGTGTGTGTGTGTGTGTTGAGACTCTCTCTAGGGTTTTGATGCCTAGCTATTGTATTCTTGTTACCTATGTGTTTCTGCTATATCTATGAATATTTATTTCAGTTTAGTTTCTAGTTCATGGAAATATATTAGGTAAATCTCCAACTAAATTGTGACCGAATCAAACTCATCAAAGTTCTCTAAGTGCAAATTTGATATTCAAAGCTTGGCCATTCTTCCTCGCCCACTCATCATTCTGGTGACCCCTCAAAACATTTCATGGTTCAATCAATAAAAGTGTTCCTCGATACTCCTCAGGTCTCTCATTTTGTGTGTTTCCTCAAGATATCTAAGGTGACAGCTAAAATAGCAATTTAGGATTGGTCATAATTGGTACTCAAATGGACTATGGAAAGGTTGTGTATAAACCCAACTTAGTTTTGAACAATGCTACCCATCATTATCCATAACAATCTTGTAATGGGTCTCTGAATGAACAAATGTTTCACAAATTTTTCTAGTTACAGCTTGTTAAAAAATTGATGGACTGTTCCTTTGTATCATTTATCCTTTGCTCTAATTTTCTTTCCTTTGAGAAATTTTGGGGTAGATCAACCAATTGATCCAACACCTTTGTAGCGAACCGCTCCCTCCCATGTAGATATTTATTTTGGCCCAATGGGTCCTCATATCTTTGAAACACGTTTATACAACTAAGAGAAGTCTACTACATAATAGTACTAGGGACTTTTTACCTTGTCTGATGTTGGATATCATAGTCCTAATTGTCAACTGACACGAAGTATGAGATGAAAAATAATAAGTTCTGTATATTAGATTGATTATACACAGTTTATATAGGAGATTACAAGAGAATAAATAGGAAATAAGAGATATAATAAGAAACTAACTTATTTCTAAATCATAAAACTATCTATTTACAGAAATAGGAAACTGACATAATAGGAAAATAATTCTCCTATTTTATTTATAGCTCAACACTCCTCCTCAAGTTGAGAAATAGATGTCTTCCATTCCCAGCTTGAATACAAGATTGTGAAATATTGAACTGTTCAGTCCTTTTGTTAGGATATCAGCTAATTGATGTTCTGATGGAACATAGGACATACACACTACTCCTTCCTCCAATTTTTCTTTGATGAAATGTCTATCAATCTCAATATGTTTTGTCCTATCGTGTTGTATAGGGTTATGAGCAATATTGATAGCTAACTTGTTGTCACAATAGAGCTTCATAGGACCATCCCACTTGATTCTCAAATCATCTAGAATAGTCTTCAGCCAAAGTAGTTCACACAACCCTTGAGCAATGGCCCTAAACTCTGATTCTGTAAACGACCTTGCTACCCCATTCTGCTTTTTACTTCTCCATGTTACTAGATTACCTCCAAGAAAAGTACAATACCCTGTAGTTGATCTTCAATCCACTAGGGAATCTGCATAGTCAGCGTCGGTGTATGCTTCTAGAGCAAGAGTATTGTTCTTCTTGAACAAAATTCCTTTCCCGGGGTTGCCTTTCAAGTAATGCAGCACCCTGTAAGCAGCTTGAAGATGAGGTTCTCGTGGATCATGCATGAATTGACTGATCACGCTCACGGAGTAGGCAATGTCTGGCCAAGTGTGAGCAAGGTATATGAGCCTACCAACCAGCCTCTAGTACATTCTTTTATCCACCATTGGTTCTCTTTAGCTTATCTCAACTTGTGGTTTGGATCCATTAGGGTAGAGACTGATTTACACCTAATCTTCCTTGTTTCTGCCAATAAATCAGTCACATACTTTTGTTGAGAGATGAAGATCCCTTGTGTGGAACATTCCACCTCAATACCAAGGAAGTACTTCAGTTTCCCTAGTTCCTTTATCTCAAACTTTGTTGCTAATATCTGCTTCACTTCATGCTTTTCTCTCTTATCATTTCCAATCACTATGATATCGTCAACATAGATTATAAGAGTAGTTACTCCCCCTGCAGTCGAGTGCTTAATGAAGAGAGTGTGGTCACCTTGGCTTTGTTTGTACTCAGACTCTTTCATGACTTTTGCGAATCTCTCAAACCAAGCCCTAGGAGATTGTTTTAGCTTATAAAGGGCCTTTTTCAGCTTGCACACTTTGTTACCTGTGTTTCCCTCAAATCCCGGTGGGATGTTCATGTAAATCTCTTGATCTAAATCACCATGAAGAAATGCATTCTTAACATCATACTGTAGGAGTTACCAATTGTAGTGGGTAGCTAGTGATAACAGGATTCTTACAGTATTCATTTTTGCAACTGGAGTAAAAGTCTCATGATAATCAACTCCATAAGTTTGAGTGTACCCTTTGGATACTAATCTTGCTTTATGTCTCTCAAGAGATCCATCAACCTTATATTTCAATGTGAAAATCCACTTGCAATCAACAAAGTTTTTTTCTTTCGGTCTTTCAACACTCTTCCATGTTTTATTCTTTTCTAATGCACTCATCTCCTCTCTCATAGCATCCCTCCATTCCCTTTTTGTCAATGCCTTAGAAACAGTGTTAGGGATGATAGTGGTGTTTAGACTCATAATAAAATTCTTGTGGCTGGTGATAGGTGCTTAAGAGACATATAGTGTGATAGTGGATAGAGTGGTCGGTTAGTGCATTATTTGGTGCATTTTCTGACAGCAATGGGAAGGTCTATGTCTAGGTTGTTTGTTGAGTCAGGGGAAGTTTCATCAGGTTGTATATGTAAAGGTGAGTCTGATCTTACCGTGATTTCATTCCCAGGGTTTGAGTTGGATTCTTGGACCTGCTTTTGTTCTGGAATGGCCTTTTCCCTTGAATACACCTTAGGAAACTGTGGAAAATTGTGAGTGACGCTGGCTGGAATAGGGGATAACACGAGTTCAGTGGTAGCTAGAACAGGAGATGACACGGGTTCTTCATCACCATGGGTTGAGACATGATGAAAGTCAAGAGGTTCAAAGGACTCACAAGGACTATCTTCCATCATTGAAATCTCCCCCTGAAGAGAGGACTTGGGGAAAAAAGGTTTATTTTCTGTGAAGGTGACATCTGCAGAGATATAAAATTTTTTAGCTGAGGAATTGTAACACTTGTATCCTTTTTGAGTGGATGGGTAACCAAGGAAGACACATTTTATGGCTCGGGGGTCTAGCTTTTCTCTATGTTGGTTGTGGACATGAACAAATGCAATGCACCTAAATACCCTAGGAATGAGCCCATTTGAGGTTCTGAAGTGTGGATAGAAACTCTTAAGTATCTCTACAGGGCTTTTGTTGTCTAACACTTGTGAGGGAATTCTATTTATCATGTATGAGGCAGTAAGAACAGCTTCCCCCCAATAGGACTTAGGAACATTCCCTTGAAAGAGTAAGGCTCGGGTTGTGTTGAGTAAATGCCCATTTTTCCTCTCGGCTACCCCATGTTGTTGAGGTGTGTTAACACATGATGAGTCATGGAGAATGCCCTTTGATTGAAATAGGGTGACAAAATCTGATTGAAGTAATCTCTAGCATTGTCTGTCTTAAAGCTTTTTATTTTAACCCCAAATTGGTTTTGAACCATTGAGTGGAAATTAGGAATAACAATGCTAACATCAAATTTTTGTTTAAGAAGAAAGATCCATGTAACCCGAGTGCAATCATCAATTAAGGATACAAACCAACGAGCCCTAGAAACATTAGGTATAGTCGAAGGACCCCATATGTCACTATGAATCAAATGAAAAGGATGAAAACTTCTTTTATTGCTAATAGGAAAAAATACACGAGTATGTTTTGCCAATTCACAAGTTTCGCAATGAAACTAAAAAATATCTAATCCTTGGAACACATGAGGAAACATGACCTTTAAAACCCTAAAAAATGGATGACCTAAACGTAGGTGATACAACCAAATGGTATCTTTATTTGAGGAATTGAGAAAAGACAATGACAAATTATTACTAGTTTTCTGAGATGATTCAAGGTGGTAAAGACCGCTCATTTCCTTAGCAAGTCCAATCCTCTTTCTCGAGCCTTGTTCCTGAAAAACACAATAAGAAGGGAAAAAAATAGCATAACATTTAAGATCATGGGTAAGCTTTTGAATGGAAACAAGGTTAACCGACAATTTTGGTACATGGAGGACATTTTTAAGAATAAGGGTAGGTGTGATGTATATGTCTCCGAAACCTGCAACGATAGCTAAAGAGCCATTGGCCACTGCAATTTTCTTGTTACTTGGGCTTGGGGTATAGGTATGGAAAAGTTGAGATTTGGAGGTCATATGGTCTGTGGCACCGGAGTCTATTATCCAAGAGTCATCATAAACCCTGTGTGAGGCATTTATGCAAAAAGAGAGTAAAGGTGTACTTGAAAGAGCCAAAGAACAAGTTCCAATAGGTTTGTCAAGGGATCCCAACAAGCTTCTCAGCTTCTCCATTTCTTCATTAGTGAGCCCACCTGTTGCTGAATTTTCCTCAGTTTTGGGCTGCTCTGCCATGTGTGCTTGAGGCCTTTGCTACCCTCCACGGTTTCCCCATTCACGACTTGGTGGTTTACCATTCAGCTTCCAACACTTCTCTTTTGTGTGTCTTGGTTTCTTGCAAAAGGTGCACCAGAGATTGTCCTTGTTCTCCTTCCACTAATTGTCTCAGATCATTCTTTCCTTGCTCTGAATATTCTGTTTTTGCAACTAGGGCTGATCCATCCAAGGTTTGTGGTTCAAGCATAACACTCCTTCGGCTTTCCTTGCCTCGAATTAGTGCCACCACCTCATTAAAGCATGGAACCTCCTACTTGCCAAGAATATGGATTCTCACTTGATCAAATTTTAGATTAAGCCCAACAAGAAACTCATAGACTCTATCTTGTTCAATGACATCCTTTAGAACAACGACATCCTCAGGACATTTGGTTTTTATCACCCTATAATGATCAAGTTCTTGCCACAAAGCTTTCAATTGATTGGCATATTCAGTAACTATTTTACTTCCCTGTTTTGCAGCAATCTTCTTTACCTTAACCTCATACACTTGAGCCGCATCTCTAGCTTTTGAACACGTCTGTTGGATTGTGTCCCAAATATCCTTAGCCATAGCCAATAACATACATGTGTCGCTAATCTCAGGAGTCATAGAATTCCACAGCCACGCCATAATCATAGAATCTTCTTCATCCCATGTTTCAAAACGGGGATCTCCTGGTTTCGGCCCTGTACCCATAAGATGACTGATCTTCTCTTTCCCTTTCAGCACAATGCGAACAAGTTGAGACCATTTAAGTTAATTTTTTCTATCCAGCCTATACGCAGCCTGAATGTTTTGCAATTCCCCGGGTTGTTGAGATCGAACAATCTCCTCCGATTGTGCTATAGTGGTCGTCTCTGCAACCTTCGACATCTTCCATGAAAAAACTTGATCTCTTGGGAATTAAGGTAGATTGCAAAAAAAAAAAAAAAAAAAAAAAAAAAAAAAACAACAGCAATGAAGGCTGGTAAAAGAACACATGAATAAAAAATAAAAAAAAAATCCAACTATGAAGGCCAGAAAAATGGCGATGAAGGCCAGAATGATGCTCAAGTCTTAAAAACCTATAACTCTGATACTATGACACGAAATATAGGATGAAAAATAATAAGTTCTGTATATTAGATTGACCATACACAGTTTATATAGGAGATTACAAGAGAAGAAATAGGAAACAAGAGACATAATAGGAAACTAACTTATTCCTAACTAACTTATTCCTAAATCATAAAACTATCTATTTACAGAAATAGGAAACTAACATAATAGGAAAATAATTCTCCTATTCTATTTACAGCTCAACATCAACCTTTTAGGTCTCTTGAAACAAATGTGTTCAAGTAATTTTAGACTCCTATGAACTCCACTTGCTAGCTTATTGATGCCCCATGGTAGACAGGTTATGCAAAGATCATTGTGCATATAGATACCACCATTTTCCTTGCACCTTATACACTATATCTTAGTTCCAAGATTCTTCTATATGATATGGAGCTGCTGCTCCAGGACCTTGATTCCATGCTTGTTATTAAGAGTCTTGAAAGGCTTGCATTCTCTTGGACACAACTTTGAGCCTTCATGATTGAACTTCAAACTAACCGAAGACGAGTTAGAATGATCAAGAAATAGAAAGTAAATAATTTTTTCATAAGAAAATAGGAAAGGGCATTACAACAGCTTAGGAATCAAAAGTCAGAAAAAAACTGCCTTCTTCCTCAAAATTGTTAAAGCTTGAAAAAGAGACCATCTATCTAATTATTCTTGTTCTAAAAACTTATAATTCCTCCCTGAACCTACTTCTGCATTGGCTTCCACTTCATGCTTTTAAGCTCCCTCCATTTCCCATGGCAAGATTTATGACAGATTCAAAGCATTTTGAAACCTTATTATTCTTTTCCATAATTCAATACATATACAATATATATGACACAGACAAATATGACAGATTCATAGCCTTTTGAAACCTCAGCATTCTTTTCCACAATTCAATACTATATATATATAAAATTCCCAACTGTTTTTGCACCCTATGCTCATCTGGAGTTGTCTAAAGATCGTTTTCTGTCTTCATCACAGCATTAAGTATCCGTCCCATTAACATCACACAACCTGCCTTCACTAGTTTCCTCTTTTTTGGGAAGAGGAGTTGGTGCCTCTGGACCCTGTTTTTCTTCATGCTAACTCATGACTTCATTTGATGAGGCATTTCTAGTGAATCTTGGAAAGCAATTTTTTCCCCATTTTTATAGTTAATACTGTTTCTATGAAAATCTATGGTAGCTTCTTTGTTTGAGGGGGACCTTGTTCTACAGGGTTCTTTAATTCTGTTGTACTTATCCTAATCTCTAGGAAAAATTCCTTGATTCTTCAACTTCAATGAAATAGGACTAGTTACCTTCATTGATATACTATAACATTTGGATGAAATATGATCAGAGTCAAATATTTCTTATTGATTCCTATCCTTTGAGTAGGTCATTTTTTTTTAATGCCATTTCGTGCTGTACAATTCCTTTGTTTGTGGGATTCTTTTGTTACAAACAATAATGAAAAGAAAGAATGGATTGCTACCTATGCCTAGGCCGCCGATAAATTTGAAATTTTATTGATAGGATCTTGTTATGAATAACTTCCGACAACTTTAGAGAAAAAGAGGCACTTACCTACTGTAGAGATGGTGCAATTTGACCTTTCTTTTTTTTATTGGTGCTTCTTGGTTTAGGTTAACACCAACCACAAACTGAACGGCCCAAGTTTGATAAACTGATGCTGAAGCTGAACTGTGCTGACCAGTGATGAAAACCAAACCATACCACAATAAAAGTGGGCTTGGTTTGACTGCTCTAGCTGCATAATATTCTTTTTTCAAGAACCTCAGACAAATGAATAGGTGCATGCTTGCAGTGATCCAATCATTACTCTCTAACCTTGCAGCAATACCAGCACATAATTGTATCTAACCAAATGTCAATTTCAAAGCCTCCAAAAAAGCACGAATAATGGTGCATCATCTGCATGTCTTTAAATAAATTACTAGTCCATGTGGTGGTCTATTATTAGGATTAGGGCATGTGACATGAGAAATATTATGCTCCAAGGACATGCCTACATTTGGAATAGATCATGGTGCCCATGAACCACTTAATTTAAGAATCTATATTTTATAAACAGGACAAAATTTTCTTTTGTAATTTTTTTTCCCATGTCTCTTTGATTGTTTTTAACCAGGGCCTTTGCCAATTTTCTTTTCTCATGAATTACGCCATCACACTCACTAGTATCATGTTTTTTGTTAAGTTTATTTTAAATAAACACCAAATTTCCAGATGAAGTTATCAATAAATGATTCATCAGGTTGGAAAGAAGCCACTTCATTGTATACTGTCAAATTTCCCAGGATATAAAATAGCAGAGAATCTATGTTATGGAGTTCCAAGCATTCTATCTTCTTTCACCATAGCAGGCTATGCATTGGGATGTCATACACATGGTCTCCAACAATATGGCATGCATAGACAGTCAGCTAGATAGGCACCGGACTCAATGTTAATGAGTTTTTTGCCTTCTCCTAGTGTGAAACATAAAACGCTGATCTTGTCCTCATCAGCCACAGGATAAGCTGGTGGTCTCATCGTATTTGCACTATTTAAATGACTCCAGAACTTCCTCTGTGCTCTGAACTTATAAACTTAGTTCATCTTTATGTTCAGAATGATGTTGCTATTTGGTTGTTACAGCCTTATGGGTTATCTCTATCCAGAAAGGAGATTTATCTGATGAATTTCCTTTCTCCATTTTGGTTTTTGTTTTTTTTTTGTGTGTGTGTGTCACAATACATGATTTTTGGTAGAATCCTGCAATGCACTTGTATCTTTCTCCTTTTTTCCTCTGAGAAATTGTTTTCACCTTTCAGAATCCGAGAAAGGAAGGAATCTGTAACAGTGCTGTTGTGTGGCACTAGTGGCTGTGGCAAATCTACTTTGTCTGCATTGCTGGTAATTCATTCTTTTTTATTAGAAATACTGATGTTCTTTTCTGCAACCTAAGATATATTATGTATAGCACTAAATGTGGGTTTTGCCATTCCTCCCCATTTTCTGCATTTAGAAAATACTTCTTTTAAGTTCTAAGGTGGCATTGCAGGCTTTGAAATGTTTTACTGATGATGATCAATAAAAGGAAGTGTATGTATGTGCCAATCTTGCCCTTCCAATATATGATGTACCTAATTGCATTCTAATTTCAGTCAAGTGATAACTGAATGTGTTAAACATTTTCTTTGAGAAATTTTTGCAATGGCTCTTTTTTCCCTTGATATTTTATGTTCTTTGGGAGGAAATGTTGCAATGTGAACAATTGAAATACTTGACCTTAGTCTTTTAGGCCATTAGTGGAAACAAAAGCAGCAGACTGATTTCGATAAGTAGTGCGGTTTCTTACATCCAACTTCTCCAACTTATTTTGTTCTACATACTGAGGTTTATGCACTACCTATTGCTTTAAGCTAATCAATGGAGTTTCGATGTGGAAAACATTTCTTTGTTTCCATTTTTTAATCTATTTCTAACTTTGAGTATTGAAATTGGGCAAATATGAGAAACCACATATTATTTCTGTAAACATTTACAATTTCAATGGGTCAAAAATTTGAGCCTACCATATCCCTTGCAGGGTAGCAGGTTGGGAATTACGACTGTGATATCTACTGACTCGATTCGGCACATGATGAGGAGTTTTGCAGATGAAAAGCAAAATCCCCTGCTCTGGGCTTCAACCTACCATGCTGGGGAATGTTTGGATCCAGTTGCTGTGTCAGAGGCAAAGGCCAAAAGGAAAGCAAAAAAATTAGCCCACATTTCACACTCTCGTCCTAAGGATGAGGCATTTGAGGGTTCCAGAACTGGGAAATCTGAAACCCGACCATCAGAAGTGGGTTCTAGTACTGCTGAATTAATCCGTCCAAAACAGATGGCAATTGAAGGATTTAAGGCACAAAGTGAGATGGTTATTGACAGTCTTGATCGGCTGATCACTGCATGGGAAGAGCGAAAAGAGTCTGTAGTTGTTGAAGGTGTTCACCTAAGTCTAAATTTTGTGGTAAGTGTATCACTAATTCTAAATTTTTTTTTCCCTTCTCCTGACAGAATCTTTTAGTGTTTTGTTTTTAGTTACAATGGTTGTTCCAATTGGCAGATGGGGCTTATGAAGAAACATCCGTCAATCATACCGTTCATGATATACATCACAAATGAAGACAAACACTTGGAACGATTTGCTGTTCGTGCAAAGTATATGACACTGGACCCTGCAAAAAACAAATATGTGAAGTATATTCGAAATATCAGAACAATCCAAGAATACCTCTGTAATCGAGCTGACAAACATCTGGTCCCCAAAATAAATAATACAAATGTTGATAAGAGTGTGGCAGCCATTCATGCAACAGTCTTTGGCTGCCTACGAAGACGTGAGGCAGGGGAGCAACTTTGTGACCCCACCACTAACACAGTTACTGTAATTGATGAAGAATACAGGAGTCAGTGTGCGGCCAATTCATTGAGCTCCAAGGGAATGTTTCAACTGATCCAAAGGCAAGGCTCTTTTAGGCATCTGATGGCTCTCGTTAATACTGATGGATCTGTGGCAAAGGCTTGGCCTGTTGATTCATTGGATGGTAATGGGAAGCCTATCCTGGGTAATAGGACTGAGAAGGGAATTGGGATCCCCATGTATGGACCATTGCAGATTGGAAAGGCTGAACCAATTAATCTTCAGTTTGGTCACTTTGGGATAAGTGCTTGGCCCAGTGAAAGTTGTGGTACAAGTCATGCTGGAAGTGTTGATGAGTCAAAAGGTGATGGAACTGAGACTAGTAGTAGATATTACTCTTCTTGCTGCAGCTCACCAAGGATGTCTGATGGACCTTCCAAGGAGGTATTTCCCAACTCCAAGTGTTATTTTGGAGTTTGTTCAGAATTTGCTCTGTTGGTACTTGGTGCTTGTTATTGCATATGAAATAAATCAAGAAAATGCAATAGTGCAGATCATTGTTTTCTTTGTTTCTGTTTACTGTTCTATCTGGATGTCTGATTGTTTTCTTGTTCTCCCAGCTGAAGGAGGAACATTCAGTGTTTGGCAGTGATGAAGAGGTTGATGATCCACCTGAGGTGGACAGTGATGAGGATCTCAGCGATGATGGCAACAAGCTGATCCATGAGGAGGTACGAAAATGGCTTAGTGATTTAAATTTTAATGTTGGATTTGAGTTTGATATGAATTTCTGGAATGGTCCTCGAGAATTTGGTGGACTCTCTTCAGGCCAAGAAATTGTGCCAAATAATTTTGTCATTGGTGATCATGTTATATGGTGAATTTTGTAATGATAGTGACATGTGGCATATCAGATACGAGAATTAGACGGTATAATATAGACCTGGTGATGATTTCAACTTAAAGCAGATGGTTGAGGCATTTACCTCTGAGTCATCTTGCTACAAAAACTCTCTAAAGTTTTGAGCTCTCCTGTAAAGCGATATAATTTTTACTCCAATTTTCTCTATCTTACAGGAGGGCTCAGTTGATGAGGAATCTACAAAATCAGATGAAGAATATGATGATCTGGCAATGCAGGATATGCAAGAGAATGGAGAGTGGTTAGATGATGTTAAACTAGGGCTTGATCATCAGGGGCAATCAGTAGGTATGCTAGGTGACAGGTACAGACAGAATCTAGACCTCTTCCTAAGGAGTAGAACAAGAAATGAGCCGATGTCTGAGCCACCATGCTCTTATGCCGGCAACGTCAAAATGAGAAAACGTTCCCTCAGCATTCCTGCCTTGGGGAAGCATGGGTCATTGATCAATGGTCCCATTCTCTCTGGAGCTTCTCAGGGATAGGACAATTTTGCAGGGTGGTTTCATTTTCCTGTTATGTTGTCCTGTTTCCTTTTTTTTCTTGTTTTCCGTCTGCTTTTGTCTTTTTTAGATAGATTATCTAGGCACTTTGTCTTTCACTTCCTTGTGCATAGAAATGCTTAGTATGGTGGGAAGCACCTTGTCTCTCGTTCACTTTCTTGTGCATAGAAATGCTTAGTATGGTGGGAATTACTGGAATGGTTTATGATTTGCAGTTTATAAATTTTAGTGTCAGGGCACGGCAAAAGGATGTTTGAGCTTTTTGGTTGGTCCAATTAACTATCATCTTCAACCACCCGGCACAGTGCCTGATCTCAGAAGCAACTCAAAAGTCCAAGGGTTCAGAGAGTATTTGGGAAAGCAATTAAGCCAATAATGGGAAAAAAATGTTCAAAACTGATCAGTTTCAATTCGAGAAGACGCCAAAAACAGGATGATTTTTGAGGGTTTACCTGAGGTGTTTACAGGTGTTGTATGCGTAGTATTTTGAGAAATAACGGGAAATATAAAAGATTATATCCATGAGAGCAAATTATTGCATCAAGCAGTAGAGCGTATTATAGAGTTTTTAAATATAATTTTATTTGTAAAAATAAAAAAGAATTTTTTTTATAAGAAATATTTTTAGAAAAATTGAAAATATTATTAAAGAAACTATTTTTTTAAAAATTATATTTTTGAGAACAAATTCGCAAAATACTTTTTTTTTTTTTTAATCAAAAGGTAGGTTAGTAAACTATTTTGGGATAATTACCCAACAGGATAGACTGAAAAAAATAATTATTAGAAAAGCTCACTCATCTCAAGGATCTTTAAAGGATAATTTTATCATTGAATATGTTTTCTATATTATTTATAAATAAATTTGAGATTGTCAATGATGTGGGGTTTATACATGATGATATAAGTATAGGTTGATAGATAATAAACCGTACATTTCTGAACAATCAAGTGATTGTTTAAAATTTTGCTATTTTTTTCTTTAATTTTTCAAAAAAATTGGGATTTTTTTAAAGAACCTCATAAAAAAAAATTCAATATCTTATAAATAAAAATCATATCCTAAGGTTATTATATTGTTTTATATATGGAGCATACAATTAAAAACTTTGTTACTATAATATAATGAATAATTATTTTTTACGAGCATTCATCAATTGAATAATATATAAATATTCAATTGACTAACACATACCTATTAAATTGAATAACTTACAATTATTCATTGGGTAATATAACACACGAGAAAATTAAATAAAAATAAATTAAATTATGTTGTAATATATTGTAATGATAGTATATTTATATTGCAAGTATAATGCATTTATGCTGTACATATATTTCATTACAAAAGTAATAATTTTAAAAATGTTTATTCATATCCTATTGGTATTAACATATCGTATCAATATATTAACAATATTCATTTAATGTATTGAAATTATTTAATAATTTTTGTATATATATATAACTATGAGTCTCGTGAATTCAAATTAGTATTTCATTTGGTTTCAAAAATTATTTATGATATAGATATGTTGTGAAATATGGTATGATCATACAAAATTATCATTTTTATAAAAAATTTCAAAAATTTCCTAATTAGGTTTTATTATAATGTATTGTCATATAAGTGTATTTATATTGTAATTATAACATATTTTTGTTGTACTTGTATTTTATAATAAAAGTAATAGTCTTGAGGATCACTGTTTATACCTTATTAATATTTAACATATCAAATATATTAACATCATCCACTCGATGCATTGAGAAAAAAAAATTATATATGAAAAAAAACACCAAACAAAAAAAAGTCATAAATTTTAAAAAATTACTTTATTATAAAAATAAAAAATGATTAAACCATCTCCATCACTTTCTTATTCTTTTTAGATAATCTAAATGAAAAATTAAACATTTTATCTTGCTTGAATTTAATATAAAAACATAATTTATCAATTTAAAATTATAATATATATATGAAAAAAAATCATCATTTTTATTATACAATTATAAAACTTATTTTTTTTCTTAATAAAATTAAAAATTAGAATAAAAATAAAAAATGTAAAAAAAAACAATAAATGATATTTTGAAAATATTTTTTAGAAGTATTTTTGTTTTAAATAGTAAATTTAAATAACAAATTATATATAATTGTAAGGATTAAACCCATAATTTTGATTTAAAATTTGAATATCATTAATTATAATAAATGTGAGGCTCGTACACCATAAATATCTTGACAAATCAAGTGAAGTGCTTTAAATGCTTTGAATTTTAAAAGTTTTAGTTGAAGGGCAATTTTGGTATTTAAGTCTATTAAAGTTCTCCCCAAGAATTATTAGAAGAGACCACCTTTTCTAGTAATTATTCCAATCCAACCCATCTTATTGGATAATTCTCCCAACTATTTTTTATTTTAAAACTAAGAGGTTTAATTTTTTTTTTTCTTAAGGAAATTCTCTTATGTTTAATTTTATTCATAAAATTTGAGAAAATTAAATCTAATAAAAAACAAAACCAAGAGGTCTTCAATTAAAGTTCTTTTGTGTAAATAAAATTGATTCTTTGAAGAAGAAAATTAATTATCATATTAATAATTTTTCCTTTTCTTTTTATTTTCTAGTCACTCAAAGAAGAAAAAAATAATAATAATAGAGCCCATTCTTTGATTTTATATCAAATACGTTGGGATAAATCTATAATCTAGTTTGGTCGTTTTGAAAAGTTTGAAAGAAAATATAAAAGAAATAATGTTATAATAATATAAGAGAATATACTTGAGGGAAAAAAAAAAATTCATAACCTAGTTCAAATAACATTTTTTTTTTTCAAATTTCTTTTTTTAGTATTGAGAACATGTTTTTAACTTTTTCCTAATTTAATCTTTCAAGTTTTTAACTTAGCAAACATTTTTTTTCTTTTTAAGTTCTAATTTTTGTTAAGATTATTTTCTTTTATTATTTATTTTAATCTTATGAGTATGTCCTAACTTTTTACTTATTTATTTATTTTTTTTTAGATTTTCAACTTATTAGATACTTTTTTTTTTTTTTTTTGAGTTATACACCATTTAAGCTTATGCGAGCTAAGAGCAATGCAATTATGGCTCATGTTCTAAGGATCATCACTTATCTTGATTTTAATAAATCATAAACGTATGTTCTTATAATAAAGTTTAATTTAGAGCCTGAGAACTTTCTTAAGCTTTTTAAAGAACAAACAAAAATCCTTTAAGTTGTCTTGATCTTTGACCTTGAAGGTGGAATGCAGGAAAACAAATTTTGTATCTCGTTTCATAGTTCTTCATAATCTTGTTGAAAGTCGATAATTTGGTTTTAAGTAAACTTATAAAGAACTTTGTTGAATATTATGAAAAACAAAATAAAATTTTAACATGGTGTTTTTTGACCTTGAGAGTGAACAAATTATATTTTTTTATTTTATTTTATCATATTTGATATTCATATGTTTGTTAAAGAATATTTGAAGTTTAATCATAGCTTTTTAAAGCCTCATTTTATTTTTTTTAAAGCTTTGAGTTGCATCTTCTTCTTCTTTTTTTTTTTTTTTTTTGAAGTCTTTCACATCAATTTGTAAAGTGATGTTCCTTTCACTTCTTCAGTTTAAGGAATTTGTTCCTATGATTTCATAAAATAATTTTCTTAATTTAAGGAAATTTTCTCCTTAATTTAAGAATAAGAATTTTTTTTTTCTTTGGCATAATTTTTTTAAAAATCTATTTCTTTGTCATTAAAGTTTAAGCTATTTTAGGTTAGGAGCAATGTGTAGTTTAGGTTTGTTCTTTAAAGAGCATCACTATTTTTCAACTTTTGTTGTATTAGATAGTTGAAGTTCATCCGTAGGTTTCATATTATCAATTAGTTGAACACTTGTGGTAATAACTTGTTTGAATGAACAACTTGAGCCTATAAATAACTTGTATATATTCTTACTTGAGAGAGAAAAATTTTTCTATTTGTGGAGCATGCAATATGTAAACGTTAAAAAATAATTATAGTTAAATTTGATTTCAGACTTCCTTTATCCTTATTGGTGATACATTTGCCCCCATTAGTGTCATCTTCAAGTTCTTCAATGGACATATATTTTTACTTGCATTTATTTTTAACTCTACGCTTTGTGTTTGTGTAGGTTATTCTTCACAAGTTTTTGAATTGATACTTTATAAGATGTAATAAAATTCTCAATCCATTCCTTGGGTGTAAATTTGGATGATAGAGCTTCATATATATATAAAATTTATCAATGGTTCACATTTTTTGTTGTTTAGTATAGGTGAGTTCAAACATGCTATGACATGATGAGTACTATAAAAATGATTGAGGAGAACTTTAAAGATTTATCTACCAACTGAATGCATATCCTTTCAATGAGTAAACAAATTACTCGACTTAATTGAACATTATTGCTTGTTTCCAAAAAGTGAATTATATGTTGTTTTGAGTTTCCTGTCCTATCAAAATATTGAAATTTTGGTAGTTGGTAACCTATTGGCATCTATGTTAGTTCAATCCTTTATGTATATGGTTATGCATATGTGAGAGAATGATAAAATCTACCATTCAATGTTTCTTTTATTATCCCTAAAATGAGGTCTTTTAATGGATTTGTAATGACAAACTCATTTGAAGAAACTTTAATGGTTTTTGTGGCATCTTTTCTTTTAAAGAAAATTTCAAAGTTATCTTGGGATGAATCTTGACATGGACGAATGTTATCATTTATTAGTCCTACTATGAGTCTAAACTTGTGGAAAAGTGCATTGATCCTGACATCTTGCTCTTGATTATATATTACAAGTGCTTCGATAGCCCTAGCCAATCTCATAACTTGCTCTTTAATAAAGTATGCTTTAATCACCATAATAAACATGGTAGTATTATTTAATGCTATAAAAGTTTCTTTGAGGAAATCCACATGAAGATGTAGATATAGATAAGGTATCATACCTCTTTAATTTTAGTTGATTAAATGCATATGGTTTGAATGTTTTTCATAAGAGATGGTTGTGTACCATTTACTTCCTAGGTTCTTATGTGAGGTCACTTCATAATTTGTAACTTGATTAGGAAAAGAAATAATTTGGGTTTACCATTGGGAAGATGCTTTTGTCGTGCTCCAAGTCATGAGGCAAAAACTTTTCTTAGGGTCAATGTAGAGATCTTTAATTTAATGAAAACAAAGATAGCAGTAAGATATCTCATCCGGTATACCAAAATCTATACATAATTCTTTTTTTATTTAAAGAAAGGTGCAATTACAATTTCTATTTTATCTATTGATTATTCTTTTTTCGTTGTTAATAGAGAGGTTGATGAAGCTTGATATAGAATAGCTTGAATTTAATTTGAGCTTTAACTTAATTTAGTTTTGAATTTAATTTGACTTGGGTTTTGTGTTAACTTAGGTCTTCGTATGATTTGAACCTTGGCTTAACTTACGTCTTCGTGTGACTTGAGCTTTGGCTTGATTTGAACAATGTTGATTGAGGGTTGAACAACTTCATCTCAAATTGAAGAGGTCTTTTATAGATTTTAATATTAAAGTTTAAAACACTTTAAAGAAATTGATGATTCATTGAAGCCTCATTTGAAAAAGCTTTAGATCTCCCTTGAGGTGCTCCTCTCAAACTCTTGTATTTTGAATTGTGCTTTGAAAGCTTTGGAATAAGTGCTATTTCTAAGGATCGGAAGCATCATAATTGGATAATTTTATGATTTTTTAGAAATATTATTCCTTGATTGAAGTTAACATTTCATAAGGTTTGAAAGACGATATTTGGTAGTTTTAATCTTTTGAAATATTGTGCTATAATTAGAAATAATATTTGAGGAGATTAAAAAGTCTATATTTAGTCTTTAATTTCTTACTTTATGGGACTTGATAATTACTTTTTTCAATTATCAAATTTACTAATTATTGACATTTTTTTTTAATTTGACAGAATAGATATGTCTTCTTTATTTAACTTAAATAAGACTTGACAATTACTTTTTTCAATTATCAAATTTACTAATTACTAATATTTTTTTTTAAATTGATAGAATATGTATGTTTTCCTTATTTAACTGAAAGAGAACTTGTACACTATATGATGACTTTTAATTGATCACAATTTAAATTAATTATGGATATTTGATTTTTTTATTGATTCGTAATTAATTTAATTTAAGTAAATTGTAAAAGGTTAAATTTACCTTTTTTACAACCATCTCTAACATTTCAAATCTTCTTATATGAAGATGTAATATAGAAACGTAATGATGAAAATACTAATCACATCATTATTTTTATCACCTTTTATTACATAACATGTAGTAATTGAATGTTAAAATTTTTAATATGTAATAAATATAAATCACTTTTTTTTTTTTTTAGATCCAATCTATATATATATATATATATATATATATATATATATATATATATATATATATATATATATTATATCATTGACTAGTTAAATACAAAAATATGGTGTACTTTTACATTTCTATAAATAGTGTAGATTGTGGTAGTATAGATCTTTGATTTAAAAATAAACATTCTATCCAAAATCATTATTATGATGGTATGAAATAAGAAGGTGGGGAAATGATGAAAAAAATATTGTTAGGGTTAGGATTAGGATTAGGATTTGAATAAGAGAGAGTATGAAGACATTTTCATAATTTCATATGCCTTTTTTTTTATTAAAAAATAAAAAAGGTTAGGGGATTGTTAAATATATCAACCTTAACTCTCCCTTCATTCACCGTTTTTTTTTTTTTTTTTTTTAAATTATAGGTATAAAATGATAAAATTGCTACTTCTTATCCTAACCCTCTTCTTCAACTCTATTTTTCTTTTCTTTTTTTCTTTCTTTCATTTTCTTCATTCCTTCCCTCCTTTTTTCCTTCATCTTCTTCCTTAATTTTAATTTTTAAACACTAAAATAGAAAAAACAAAAGGAAAAAAAATGGAAAAAAAAGAAAAAAAAAAAAAAGTGTGTGATTAAGCTATCAACGATGACTAGTAGCAATGTTTGGTCACACAGGAGTGAGAAAGAAGATGAATCCCTCTTCTTTTCCTTCATCTTCTTCCTTAATTTTAATTTTTAAACACTAAAATAGAAAAAACAAAAAGAAAAAATGTGAAAAAAAAAATGGAGAAGAAAAAGGGTGTGTTATTAAGCTACCAACCATGACCAGTAGCAATGTTTGCTTGCACAAAAGTGAGAAAGAAGATGAAGGGAAGAGAAAGAAAAGAAAAAAATGGAGTTATATAAAAAGGTTAGCTTTGGATGGGTGGGGTTGAAAGGTTGAAAAATAAGGTATTTTATCCTTTTACACTTATAATTTATTTTAAAAGGAAAAAAAAAAAAAAAAGTGGATGTAAGGAGAGGTTAGGAGTTAAGGAAAGAAGAGGATGAAAGACATGAAGTAAAGGAAGAAAAGAAATAAAGGAAAATAATATAAAAGTAGAGTTAAAGAATGTTAAAATTATAAATCAACTTAAAGTCAAATTAGAATAATTTTAAGAATTTGGTTAGAAATTATTATTCATTTAGGTTTCTTATGTTAATTAGGATTCTTAGTCTATTATGAATTGGAATTATAATACAAGTATGATTAGTTTATTATAAATAAGTTTCTTATTATGTTGCAAAAAGAGAGAGAATAAAATATAGTAAAATAACACTTCAACAAAAATATTATCAATACCTAATCGTGTGGGTTCAAACAAGTGGTATAATTAAGAGCTAGAAAATTAGGGAAGGAAAATGCCATATTTGAGCTAGAATACTAGGGAATATGCAAAATATTTAGAAAGTTACAACTTTGTTGATGAAATTATGACTATAAATAATAACTCAATTCATCCTCATTTGCTAAAATTCATAAATAAGAATTTCGATAATTGATGTATTTAGATTCAGAAGCATGTCTTATTTAAATCTCAAGATTTATGAGATCTAGTAAATAATAGTTACAACAAAATGACCAATTCAAAAAAATTCAAGGCATTATTTGCTAGGATAAAACCCTTAAAAGTATGATATGATGTAACATTTTATAGGTTTATTATTCATTTAATAAGATTTCAATTTCCTTATTTATCTATCAGTTCCATGTATTATACCTTATGAACACTCTAATTTGACATCTTTTACATTATACATAATTTGGGTACATTAGGAGTTGCATGGAAAATTCAAGCCATGAGTTTTTTATAAGTAGATGATTTATTCATAAATGGTTTATGGACTTAGACACTCCATTTGAGACTACAGTGCACTACTTCCTAATTAGAAGAATGAATGGTCTTGGTCATGAAGATGGGGTTCTCATGGTATGTATGGTTACACATTGGAAATGACATATTGTGAATCATGGCATTTGACTATTAGGTAGTCATGATTTCATCAAGTTGGTATGTGCTGTATGGTTTTTCATCTTGAAAGGATACTGAACTTGTGCTAAAGTTTGTGGTAACTTTGACTTATTAGTAAGATCCTAAGGATGTCATATATTCCCTAATTATTGGGTTATTATTGATAGAGATTGTTAATAATAAATATTCTTAACAGAGACACCACGATATCTCATGAGATTAAGATAATGTGTTTTCTTAGGCGATCCTAAGTACGTGTCTTTAGGAAATCTATGGTCATTGTAGTTTTTTAATTGGAACTTAACATAAGCTCTTTGTAAGCTGAGTATATCAGTTGATCATGTAATAGAAAGATTTGAGATTAAGGATTATATAGATAATCTTGAGAGGCTAATAATATTCGCCTTGTTAGATTACATACACAAATTCATGGGGGGAACCTACGTACAATGGATAGTAAGTTATAAACCTTAGTTCTTGTATCTCGTTGTAAAATACATAAGATACTAAAGGTTAGTTGACTATCTATAGTGGAATGTTAAGTCAACTTGAAAATTGAATTTTGAGAGAGACGGTATTTTTCTATGGGTCATAGTAGTCTATTTTCGAGCCTAGTTTCTATAGTGACACAATTTATGAGAGTTAGTCTAGTTCTTATACAGGGCATTTTGGTAAATACACAATTACATAAGAGATTGTGAATGGTCTCTTTGGATTAGGCTAATTGATTAATAATAACCCAAATAAGGTTAATTAATTAATTATGACCTAAGTAGGTTAGTTTAAATAGCCTACGCCCAAGAGTGACTCAAGTCACTAAGCTAATGGAAGCTTATATAAATCCCCCTAAGGGGTTAGGGCTTCACTCTTGATAATCTATTCCTCCAATTCACTCTAGAGAGAGAGAACCTTAGCCACCAACCCTCTCAAAGGTTTCCACCATTTTGTGTCAAGAACTAGAATAGGCCATTGAGCGAAAGATCATTGGATTTGTGAAAATCTACAACATCTGCTATATTTTTTTACATCTATATATCAACAAAATTTGATATGAGAACAACCAAATGTAAGGCAAACCACCAATCTCTTGATTTAAGTTTGTTTTTAATGTCATGTTTTTTTGTTATGCATACATCCAAAGAAGGCTAAGAAGATTTGTATATACCTTAACTGGCTACAAGGTGTGAAAGCAAGAAATAATAATCCTTCAAAATCACAAATTTTATAATTATTATTGAATTAGCATATTTGGATATGAAATAGAAGTTAATTCAAAAGCTTTTTAAAGATTTTGTATAAAAGAAATAATGCTGATACGTAAAAATTATTTCTGAAATATTTTGCATAATATGATTATTTTTGTATCTTTTACCATGGAACATAATGGGTGGGCTAGTATTCAAGTAATTCGGTTTCTCAGACAGTTTTCTAGCAGGTTAGGATCTGTCTCTGATTCATAAGAGGATAAAAGCACTTGAGATCGGTTTCCAAATTTATGGTTTGCTCGAAGGTCACATTCATTCTTTCCTTAAAAAAAATAAAATTGCATTATATTTTATTATAGTTTAACAATTAAATAAATGAGAAATAAAATAATTATTGATTTTAATTTAATTTTTAGAATTTTTTTTATTTAATTTGCATTTCCAATATGATAATGATGAAACCAAGAGAGAATTCATTTTTCTTTTTTCTTTTTTCATTTTTGGAAAATTCAATAAATATAGAAATTGGATACTATGAATTTAATTTTTTTTTCATTTTTTTTAATTTAGCTTTTAACCATCAATTTATTTGTAAAGTTCTTTTCAATTTAAAATATGAAATGTAGAAAAATAAATTGTTGATTTCTTTTTTAAATTAAAATAAATAAGAAATAAATTTATTAAAATAAAACTTAAAATTGAGAGAAACATAATTTAATACTTTTAACTTTTTTTCTAGAAACATTATATTTAATACTTATTTAATATTTTTTATTGTTGAATCCATCATTAATCATCAACAATCGATAGAAATTCATTAGCTAATTACTAGATACAAATAGAATAGTTATAGAAAATAGTGAGTATAAGAAAATGTATGACTTCTTATAGGAGTGGAGTATCAATCCTTTATAAAACATGCTTAAAATACCAAATTCATCAAATTGGATAATAAAGTTTTTTTCTCCCTAATTTGTTAGAAGTAAAAAATATTATATTTGTTTTTAGGGTTTGATAAAATCAGCTACAAAACTCTTAACAATTTTTTTAGGAGTAGCAAACGAGGTTAAAGTAGCTTGGTGAGTGCCACAAGCAACTGTCAGTCTCAACATATACCTATATTGATATTAATAAAGTTAATAAAGAAGTTAGAAAATTCTAATATTATTACTTAAAGTTTAATAATCAACATGCATAAAATGATATTATCCTAGACAATGGTCTATAGTATTATTATAACATTTTAGACATTTTAACAATACTTTCTTATTGCATTTTTTGTATGCATTATACCAAAGTTCATCCAAATTATGAACGTGAAGTATTGTTACTTTAAATGAATAATGTATTTTCCAAAAGTTTAAATAAAAAATATTAATATTAATTTTAGTAATGTAATGAATCAAATATAAATATACAAGTTTTGTATGATATCATATATTTGGAATTAAGACAATGATATTTCCATCAAATCAACAAGTGATTCTTTTTATGAGTTTATAATCTTTATCGAATTGGTTGTAATAATTTACACCCAACTGTATAGATATTATTCACTCTAAGTTCAAAGGAGTCTTCATTACTTTAAAACACATCTACAAAGTTAAGAGGAATTCATACTTATATAATGCTAAAAACTTTTTCTCATATCTGATATGAGATATTACAAACACTCCCTCTATATAGACACAATGTTCTCGTTGCATCCCATGTGATTACGGGGCCAAACAAACAAACACCTTTTACTAGGTCAAACAAATTCCTACACCGAGGTTGAGGATCAACTCTAATATCATTTGTAACGATTCGCACTCAACCATATAAATATTGTCCGCTCTAGGTTCGAATGGCCCCTCATGGTTTTAGAACATGATGCAGGATGCAAGACGCAAGATGATATATAATGTCAGAAACTTTTCCCATATCTAATGCAGGATGTCACAATGGTGATGCTTGATAAACTTGCACTTAAAATAGAGTTTGATGTGCAAATTAAGTTTGTTGTCAAAATTGAGATATTTATTTTTCAAAGTACCATTCTTTGATTCTTTTTTTTTTTTTTTTTTTTTTTTTTTTTTTTTTTTTGCAACTTCTTCGAGATTTGGATTTTGATATGAGCTACAGTGATTGACAATGTAGAAGATATAACTTCCCTAGTTATAAATAGAATTTCTCACTAGTTGATATAAACATAGTAAAAATTATTTTAAAAAATAAATGACATGTAATCTATATCTGCATATGTTGTGATTTTTGCTTCTGATTGAAGAGCAAGCTTAGGGTTCTTTCACTAGCCACACTAAGCTTGAGGGGAAGTATAAAAGCTGTGCAATGAGGGTATTGAAGTCTGGATATATCTAAGAGTTTGTCATCTTGGGACTCAAACGACACATTTTATTTGTTTGTTTTTTATTTTTTAAAATTAAGAAATTCTCATCTTGAAGGTTGACAGGAAGTAAATAAAAAGAAACACTCAATGGATTCAGTACAAGAAGAAAATTTCTCAAAAACTCCTCTTGCTTTTGTTTCTCTTTATGATATATAGTACTACGACAATTACTGCAGCCTCTTTGCCTTCCAAAATAATATCTGTTAACTTGACACCCACCATAGTCCTTTCACTTGCATGCCTCAATTATATATTGGACCACAACGTATACGATTTGGGACCACAATTTGCTTCAAGGATTCTCACTGTCCTGACCCTTGCTTGATTTAAATAGGTCCCAATAAGGTCAAGTTATTTTTGCTAAGTTTTTAATAAGCAGACAATGAAAGATGGGATGAAAAAGTTTCATCAAGAAAATAAAGATTAGCTAGCTGTATTCATTTTCCGTATGCACTCGTCAAGTCAACAGGATGAGGACCATTGGTCGTCCTATTTGTAAACTGAATCCAAAAAAGAGATGCATGTCTATACATCTGTCAAATTCATGTGCATTCAGAAAGGGCAATGTGGTGCATGCGTACATATGTCAAGTCACAAGTCAAATTTTGATTTTGAGGTGAGCTCACAAGTGATACAGGGTTCTGATAAATCTTTTAACAAACAAACAAATAAATGACTCCTCATTCAATAAACAATATTGAAGACAAAAATGGTCCTTTAAGAATTCACTTAGTGACCATGCCATAAGCTTTTAATATATATGTAGAAATTAATTAATGTCTCAAGCTACATGTTACTCTTCTTCTAACAAAGTACCTAATGGCTTAGTTAAACATCTTCTGTTACTAACTGGGCCAATATCACGTACAGAAAAGATTAGGTTACATAGAGGGATTGCTGTTTGCGAATGGAAGAGGAAAGGAGTATTAGTTGACCAAATTTTTGCCATAATTGGTTGCCTGTGTCCATAACTCAAGTCTTTTTGCATATTCATTCCATGGTTTGAGACCATATAGAAATATGCCAAAGGATGTGAAATCTTGGATTGGAGAAGGTGGTGCCTAGACTAATCTTGCAACAACAGTTTCAGCTCCAACTGTTGAGAAAGTCCGCACCCTTTCATTTCCTCCATTTTCTTGTAGCGCTCCTAATGCCTAGATGAAATCTACAGGTGAATTCCCCATAGGAATAATAAGATTGCTACATATATGTGCAAAGATACAAGAATCAAATTTATCGATAAACTGAACTTTCTATAAAAATCTATGTTACAAAGATTGAAAGATATTAATAACTCAAACCAAGCAAATCCTGAAATGGAATTGAAGTGGACATAACAACTATATATAATTTCCAAGAGATGAAATAGGAATTTTAAGTCACTACTATTGTAATGTGCCGAGCCATCAGAAAACTAATGCATTGAGAGTGCTTGAAATTAAACTACTACTCATGCAGAAATATGATGCATACACAAGATATCAATGTGGCAAAAAGCAGATTTGTCTTTGGCTCAGTAAACAAATAGTATAATGAGATTTTCTGTAGGATCACCAAAAAGGGCAATGTTGTAGGGCCAAAATGGGGTATGTCAACACTTGAAATGTGACAAATTCCTCTTTAAAACAAATGTCTTATTGTTGATATAAGAAGGTGGTGATATGTCCCTCAACACAAATGCCACACATCTAATAAAGTTACTAATTGGCTCCTAAGCACCATGCCCATAAAAATTGTAAGACTCTGACTAAAGCATGGTCACCCTAGGTATAAAACACAATGTCAATGTTATTAAAGCTACAAAGTTTGAGATAATTGAAATCAGACAGGCAGGACTTACTCCCAACGAGGGCAAAAGAATCCAACAATAGAGATAATAAGCATGTACAAATCCACCCTGATGAACTAAGGACAAAAATTACTAATTAATCTTAAATTTGTGATTACATAACAATGATTTAGTAGAGTATTAGGGGAACCAAGACATGTCCAGCCAATTTAAGCTTGTGCTAACATGGAATCAAGTTCAACACAGTACAATATTCAAACTTTAATAAACATTAATTTATGGTAAATTTGTAGCTGTGATCAGAGCACCACTTATATGTAAACATTCCAATGTATGCATAAAAGGAAGTCTGAGGTCGAAAATTTGGATTGTGCAGGAAGAATCTGAACAGAAACACATACACGATAGATTTCCTTAAAAAAAAAAAAAAAAAAAAAAATGTCTGAAAACATACATACAACATACATTATCACAATTTTGTGATGAAATCACAATTTTGCCTTGATAAATATGAATTTTTTGGTAGTTTATAATAATTAAGAATATCGTGATCAAGAATAGCTGTCAAATTGCAATTACATTGGAGATTTTCCTGAGGTACCTTAATTAGAAATTAAGTGAAAATGTGACAAAAACTATGGCAAAGATGCATGAATGTATAACACATGAGAGTTTGCAGAAGAAAACAACCAAGAAAGTTTGCAGAAACATGCAAATTAAGTAAGCCTAAACCTCAGGTCTTTAAGAGGATTCTCAAATCCTATTAGGAACCAGTCTGGAATAGTAATTTAAGTCCTGACTTCTTAGTTATGAATGGGCCTCACATTCACTTATTTATTTATTTTCTTGACTTGTTAATGTTGACATTAAGACCTACCTATAGGCCAAGATGAAACCATGGGCATGGATGGTGATAGAGGAACACAGATCTCTATAAACAAGAAATCACTGAATTATCACTGTCATGAATGATGAAGCAAATTGAAGATATTTTGAGGAAAAGAAAAAAAAAAAAGAACTTTGGGGTGCTATCATTGAAGAGGTGAAAACTATGTGCACTCAGTGTCTCAGAGATTATTGAAGTGGTGAAAAATAAGTCCACCCAACTGAATATGAGAAAGAGAAAGAGAAAGAGAGATGGAAGAGATATGTCAAGTTGGAAGATATCAGAAAGAGTTGGTCCACTTAGAAGAGTAATGGGTAGGTGATAAGTGGTAAAAGCAACCAACCATGGCTGTGACAATGTGACATGTTCCCACCATCATTTGGTATACAAACTTCCCATTGCAGTTCCAATATTTTTCAAACAGCTACTCCTCCCACAGACAAATCCACTTGGAAGAACGTCCAAAAAATAATCAAACAGAGTTTGAATCTTTTGTTTAACAAGACAAAGAAAAGAAAAATCCAAAGTTCGTGCGCAACCCAATTTGAGTTTTTATAACACCAAGCCCCACAAAGATCAAACCCTAAATAAATAAATAAATCAGAAAAAAAGCCTGGTTCTTCCCTCACCTCTTTTCTTAATTAGCTTTCTGCTCAGGTATATGTTTCATCTCCCATCTTATCAGTTCCCCCGGTACCTCCAGGTGATAGTTGCTCCTTTGTCTTCCTGCAGTACTTGAGCGATGAAACCCCACTAACATTCATCTCAAAAAGAATAATCAAAATCAAAGATCTACAGAGGCCAGTAAGCTGGAAAAATTATAAATCAAACACTCATATGATTAAAGAATGAAGCCCTTTCTCTGCGCACAGTTTTTAGACATGGTCTGAACTCCCATCTCATCAAGAAGCTGAATAAAGAGATGCCATTTCCATCACATCCAGATTTTTTTTTTTTTTTTTTTTTGTGGCTCAGAAGAATAATCACAGATCTACAAAGTCAGCAAAGCTAAGTGACCTTTGAATGGTCATTGATGCATTAAATTCTTTCGTAGTTGTCTACAAAATGATCTCTGGAAAAAACACATTGAAAGTCTGCACTGCACAATCCATAGATGGACTGCTCCAAATAAAGAATTCCCCACGAAAAAGAAATACAATAAACCCACCCGAGACATTAACAGAAAACCAAAAAGAAAGAATCACCTTGCTCAACAAGTGACGAGACAGCCCTTTGTATAGTAGTTTATTGCCGATGCAGCATCATCAAGATTCTCATCCTTGAAAAGTTTGGCAGAGATAACATCACTACCGTGCATTTGCATGTGAATCTTGATGATGCTACATGCGCAAACAACCACTGTCAATCAATCCATGCACTACTGTAAGCTCAACCAATACTCAAAACAAATTCATAAAAATACTCAGACACAAGAAAAATCTTAAGAACTAGAAAAAATAATTAGAAATAATAATAATAATAATTCATGACACCTTTGCCTCAGGGCCACTGGCATGTGCTGGCGTGGCCAGTTACTAGTGGCTAAAATGTAAAGCGATGACTTCACACCCAAAGAAGAGTCTAATGTATCGAGCTTCTCCGTCTCTTAGAACAAAACAAAACCCTATTTCTCTGTTTGTTTTTTTTTTTTTTTTTTTCTAAAACAGAAAATATGTTTTCAGAAAACATGGAGCTAACAAAATGGAATCAAAATCTAGCAAGCTCCTATTTTGAAAATTCAGAATTTGGGGCATGTGGGTCAGATTTTTCCCATCGGATGCCGGCAAAAACAAGACACCCATCCATGTAGAATTCCGGCCAAAATAACCATTGAAAAACAAAACCCAGTTGATGAATCATCTACCCATGTCAGATTCCGGGGACTAAATAAGCTAAAGCAACAATCAGAGCTAAACCATAGAGAGAAGGAGAGAAAAGAAAATCTGATATTAAATAGACAGAAAATCAATAAAAAAAAAGGGAAAAAACAAAAAATAAAAAAATAAAATAGGAGATGCCGGAGATCCGAGTCTCCGGCGCGAAAGAGAGAGAAAGAGAGAGTTAGGGAATTCACACAGAAAGTAACAGTAGAGCCCTGGACTGTTAGAGAGAGATATATACATGGATGGCGCTATTTTGCTGGGTTTTTTTATTTACTGGATTTTTATTTTTATAATTTTTATTTTTAATTTCATTTATTTTGTTGCTTTATTTTTGCGTTTTTGTTCGCTGCTGCTTAGCTGTATGGTACTATTCTAACGTGACGCAGTTGCACATCGCCATCTTCCCCCAACCCTACTTCAATTTCTTTTATTTCCACATATAAATATAGATATTAAAAAAATAATGTTGAATAATAAAAACAAAAAAACTGGCCTTGGCTACCTGCTTGCAGACTTGCAGCTGATTTATTTTATTCGGCAGTCTTCTCACACGGGCAGCTTAAATTTGTAGGGACTTGGTCTATTAGAAGAGCTTCAAGTCTGGCTTATCACTCACATACATGTCGGTCTTTAAATGGACCCTCGTCCACTTCTCAGCATTTCTTTCTAGCTTCCTTCCTATTTTTGTGACATAAAAAGGTGCCATCCATAGGTGTTTTTTTTAAAGCAATATTACTAAAATTGATACGATAGATTTATGCTTAAATCAATGTCAAATCTTTGGTTCGATTAAAATCAACTGATATTTGGATAAACACTAAATAATTATAAATGGCAAGAAATAGAAGTTTTAGAATTTAAGTTTGGGTTTTCATTGATTAAGAGAGAAAGAAATCAAAAATCAAATTGATAAGGATGATTTTCAAAATTCATTCTCAGGCGATTTTAATAATTGTTGAAAACCGAATCAATGGAATCAATTTTAGCTATATTGTTGTTTAAATTTGTAGGAATTCAATTGTGTTGAAATTGGGTTTGGATAAGGAAAAATAAGAAAAGCAGTTTTTAAGAGTTTTAAAACTACCCACAAATTGTTACTATTAAAAAAAAAAAAAATCTCTTGCTCTGAGAACCATCTCCCTAAAAACTAAAGAGAGAAATAATACGTTTTCTCTTCTTTTATTTTTCTTAGAAAAAAAAAAAAAATAGGGCTTTCTCAAAAAAAAAAATTCCATTAAAACAAAGATTATACCTCTTATACTATGAGAAAATAATGATTCTCATATTCGTAGTTTTATTCATGATTTGAAATAAAAAAAATTGATCAATAAAATAACTAATCGGAATTCTTGAATATTTCGAGGAGTAATCCAAAAACTTTATTTTTTAGCAGAAGACATTAAAGTTTGAATGTCTTCATACATGCTCCAATAGAAATTAATAGTAAGAGAGAGTATCATGCTTTTGTATGAAACGAGATATTAATTAAAGATTAAGGTGAGGTTAGATCCGTGAAATCAGCTTTCAAGTGAAGGGATGAATATTAAAAAAATGTAACAAAAAATATTCTACACAATTATAACATGCATCCTTTGTTTTTTCTTTGCCTAGCGGTGGTTTTGTTAAAATAGTACACTAGTTTAGAAAAGTAAGACCCCATTTTCAAAAAGTTAGATATTCTTTCTCCATTCAAAATGCCTTGGAAGATTGTCTTGTCTTTCACATTTCTCCGTTTTTACTTTAAAATTAATTTTATTTATTTATTTTTTTTGTAAAAACGACAAAGCCTTTTTTTAAGAAAAATAAGTAAATAAACTTATTAATGCAAAACAGCTCATTAAGGCTTGTTTTGTTTAAATTTCTATTTTTGTTTTAAAGATAAATTTTTATATAGAAATAAAAATATAAATTGATCTTATGTCCTTGAAAATTATTTTAAAAATAAAGGTAATATCCCAATTTGTTAATCAAAAACACCTTTTTAATATGAATATTTAAGAATTTTTAAATCTTATAAAAAAAATTATATCTAATAAATATCATCTATTTTAGATTTAAAGGAGTTTAATTTTTTTTTTTTTTTTGTTATTTGATATAGGATATTATTTTATATAAATTTTAAGGTTAAATAGATAGACACCTTCACGAGATCAAACAAATAATTAACATTGAATTTTTCAGATTGAAGTAATAATAAAGGTGATGATCAACTCAATAAAATAAAATAAAAATATAAATATAATAATTAACATTGAATTTTTCAGGTTGGAATAAGATGATGAACTCAATAAAATAAAATAAAAATAAAAATAAAAATATACAGTGGATTGGTTATTGCTTGTGATGGGACTGGAGATTCCAAACAAGTTAAATATCTGTTTTTTCTTTTTTTCTTTTTAATACAATAGAAGCAAGGTGTCAGAGGACCTGAATAATAAGTGTGTAAAAAAAAAAAATTGAAAAATAAGTGATAGATTCCCTGGCACCAAGCCTCCACCTGAAACAGGGCCCATTTCCGTACACATAATCTCGAGTGGCCGCCCACATTTTTCACTTTAATTTTTTCTCCAACTGCTTTTTTTTTTTTTTTTTCTTCTTCCTCCAAATTATTTAATAAAACCGCACAAGACAAAATTGAGAAACCACCCTCTGTTTTTCTAGCTCTAATATTATATTTTGGTCGGTCGGTAAGGTGATTTTTTATCTCGAATTGTTTTGTTTTTGCTTCTTTTCTACGTTAATTGAAGATGATATTCACTTTTTCTACAATAAATTTTCTAAAATACAAAAATAAAAAGCCCTCAGAGTGATTTAGGGAATTTTGGGGTAAATCTATCCCTCATCGATCAAAATATACATTTTATCCTTGGTTTTAATTATTTTTTAAATTAGATTTTTTTATTATATATATATATATATATATATATATATAAGACATACAATAAAACTTAATACTTATTACTTAATTACTTAAATTGATTTTAAGTTAAATTATACTTAAGTTTTGACTTAAAATTTATTACTTAATTCTTAGAAGTTATTACATTTTATTCTCTAACCTATATTGTGTTTTGTATATTACTCTATCAAGTTAAAAATTAACTAATGTACCCTCTTCATGCTTTATAATTACATACAATGTACACTTTTTGAATTACAGTGTTATTTTTTTAGACGGAAGACGCATGTGCTCTTCATATGATCGAGGGCAAAAGGATCAATGTTATTTTTTAATCCCAAACTCTAACCCTCATCTCTCTTGTCGACCTTTCCTCCCTTGTTGTTGCTGCTAAATCCCCAAGTCAAAGCCCTAGAATCCCAAGGAAGTTAATGTAGGATTGACATCAAAGAGAACATGGAGTTCAACAATATTTTTTTATCTTGCAATTTCCTTAATGGTAGAAGCATCTCGGGAAAGAGGGTTAGGATTAGGGTTTTGTTTTGATGTTTCAGAAAAATTGGAGAAATTTTGGGGAAAATAAAACTTGACCAAATTAAGGGTTAGGGTTTTTATGTTAGGGTTTAAATTTTTATGTTATGCTTCCATTTAAGGGTAATACTTTTGTTTTAATGTTTCAAAAAATTGGAGCCAAATTTTGGGGAATTTTTTTAGGGAAATTTAGGGAAACATGAGGCTCGTTACCACAATAACAATGGACTGAAGAATCCATCAATCTTCCAGTTGTCATTTGCCTTCACAAATTTTCAACCTTAATGGACAAATCTTTAGCTTCGACGGGCACTTTGGGGAACTATGTTAGGTGCTAGGGCTGGAGAAATTATTTGAGAGTTTTGCAAATTTCTACCTCATAGACAAGGAGAAACAATGGAAAAAGAGAAATTATGTGGGGTTTTAGCAGTAGCTTTGTGGGATTAGGATTTTAGGGCTTTTAAGGAAGGAAGAACATGGGAGAAGACAAGTTGTTATTTGGGGATTCCACAAGGGGAGTAATGGTCGAAAGGAGGACTAGAGGTTGGGGGTTTAAAAAGAAAATGACCCTTTTACCCTCGATCACACGAAGTGTACATGTCCTTTTGTTTAAAAAAGTAACACAGTAACTCAAAAAATGTACATACATTGCGTGATGTTAAACTCAATGTGAAAATGTGTAAAATATGGTATACGTTGAGGGATACAATGTAATAAACCCTAATTCTTATTTTAAGTATCAATGTTGTTTAATAAAATTAATTTAAAACTTATTTTAAATCATCAAATTGATGTATTTATTTTCATAAATTATAATTATGGTAAAGGAGGTTGAGTAATAATATAAATCATAGAGTAGTAAAGGAGAACGTAGAGGTAATTAGGATAAATGATGGTAAAAAAATAAAATGAAGATACAGACTAAATAATAAGTTAATTATTTTTACTTATTATTTAAAATTATTTTTTATTTTAAGTCAAATCATTAAATTATTTTACCAAACATACTTAAAGTGTGTTTATAAAGTGTTTTTGGTTCTTTCAATACTTGAAAGATAAAAAATTTATGTTAAAAATGTTAAAAACGCTTTTTAAAATTACTACTAAACATATTCTTAATTTAGTTAATAATTTAATAAGTTATTAAATTACTTTAAGTTATTAAATTGGTATATCAAACACCCACATAGTTTCAAAATATTGAAATTTTAGTTTTCAAAATTGTAATAAACTTTAAAAATAAAAATAATAGATGAAATATGAAAGAGAAAGCAGTTATTTTGAACTAAAATTAAAAAAAAATGTCTAAATAATACATTTTATTTAACTAAAAAGCCCATTTTAATGTTATATAAACTTGCGTTTAACTCACAATAATACAAAGAAAGCTCAATTTGAACACAAATATGTATATATATTTTTTATAAGAAACATACCAACCCTAATAATAAGAATAAAGATAAATTATAGTATCATATAAAAATAAAAATCTTTTAAAATAAGATTAAATTTGTATTTTTGTATTCATTATCCCACCATTAAAAATCTGTCGATAAATTCAAGTTCCAGCTAGAATGAATTGTTGGCTTTAAAATGTTGACGTATTGGAGTGCATTCTTGGCAAATAATTGGAGATAATCAAAGCATTCATTGCATGAAGCAAAGGCATTACAAAATCCAAATAAGAATCGAGTGTTGCTTTTGAAAAAAGGAAACCGATTCATGAATGCATAGCAATAATGTCAACTAAAAAATTATGGGCACCCCCAAAACCAGCAATCTGATCACCAGTACCTGCATGAAAAATGTGGTGCATGTCTGAGCAATTTTTAGGCAGATTTCATTTATTGTGGGAATAAAGAAAAAGTTGGAAAATGGGTGAGAAAAATAATTGAGAGGGGGATGGCGATGTGGGGATGCGGGGGAGGGTGTGTCACATGGGGAGCACGGGAGTCTGTGGGAGAGAAGAGGGGATAAAGTGTACGGATGGGGCCATGTATGCCCACGTGATGTGCCATGCCATGGACAGGGGTGCCGACGACGGTTTTGTCTTTGCCAACAGCAAACCTTGATCTTTCTCTTTCCTTCTCTCCCTCTCCCTCCCCCTCTCCCTCTCCCTCTCCCTCTCTCTTCCTCTCCCCCTCCCCCTCCCCGTTTGCCTTTTGTTTTAAACATTAATAAATAAAAAAAATTAAAAAATTATTTGTTGTGATTCGATTATCGGGAACAGTCGGCGCCTCTGTCGTCTTATTCGATTTCTTATTATCAAAAGGTCATGAAAGTGATGACAACCTTTATAAATTTAATATTTTATTTATTTATTTGCTTTTATTTTGAATGAACATGGAATAACCAATGATAGGTTAGGGGATGGTGACAACTCTACTATGCGATATTAATGAATTTTTTACTATATTTGTATGTTTTTATTTCTATAAACTAATTGTCATTGTCAAATTCACTCTCTGGTATTCAGAATAAATAAATTATATAAATCCAAACTTTTGGCTTATTCAATTCCCATATGTGAATACATTTTCAAAGACGCCCCCCATAATCTAGTCAAAATAACATTGTAGTAACCGTTTTTTGTAATAATTTTTAAAAATTGTTCTTTAACATTGCATAGAGCAAAACAAAATTCTGTTTAAGAATTAAAAAAAAAAAAAAATTTTATATATAATATTTTATTTTTAATAATTTATATGTATGTATGATTATTTCTTAAAATAATATTTAAGAAAATAAAAATAACTAAAATATTTTTTCTAAGAACCCTTTATTTTTATGTTTAAGAATATAAAATAAGAGACAATTTTTTTTTTATCATCAAACATATTTTTTTTTATCTTAAAAAACATAAAGTTATTATTAAAAACAATTGTCAAATAGATCTAAAGTCTCTAGATTTTTTCTTCTTCTTTTTGTTCAAAATGATTTTTTTTTTGTTTTTTTTATTTATTTTTGTAGTGTGTTTGGTTTGTGGGCATCTAAATTTCAAAATGAAAATATTTTTAAAATGCATCATCTTAGATAATGAATATGAGAATTTTTGTTATATACATATATATTATTTCATTAAAGTTTGGAAATTTGATTTTTTGTATTTCAATTTATTTTCATAGTGCAAAGGAGTTTTTTTAATCTCATATTGAAAAAAACTGATTACTTTAATCAATTAAATAGTTGTCTAATGGAAATCAATCATCTAATTAATTACTCATATCATATTTTTAATCATGTCTTATATCTAATACATACAATCTTATCTTTATTTTTTTTTGTTGTAAGGTATTGTGAGTGTTCTTGTTCTTGTTTCTATTGTGTTGACATATATATTTTTTCTTCATGTTATGAGATATTATAAGCATGGTTTTTGTTGTTTGTGTTGTGTTGGCACACATATTTCTTATTTATGCTGTGAAGCGTTGTGAGCATTCTTTTTCTTTGCATTTTGCCTATTAGCATACATATTTTTCCTTTATGTTGAAAACTATTGTGAGCGTTTTTTTCTTTTTTGTATTGTGCCTATTGGCTCAAATCTTTCTTTTTTGTGTTGTGAAACATTATGAACATTCCTTTTCTTTGTATTGTGTAGTGAGGCATCACAAAAATTTGCCTTCTTTGTTAGTGTTGTACAATGAAGCATTGCAAGGCATTATGAACATTCTTCTTTGTGTTGTGCTATGAGATGCTATGAGCATTTTTCTTCTTTAGGTTATGTTGTGTTGTGAGACAATTGCAAGCATTGTTCTTCATTGTGTGTGTTTTGAGGCATCATGAGCATTATTTTTCACTGTGTTATGAGGTATTGTGAGCATTCTTTCAACTTCCTACCTTCCTACCTATTATTAATGCACCATGTTTTATTATTTATCTCAAGGTCTTGGAGAAATAAGGTATAACCGGTCAAGATATTACCTACAATTAGTATACTATCTTTTGTCATTCATCTCGAGTCTTTGGAAATACAAAGTATAAATAATAGTCATCATTGTTATTTCAACTTGATTTGTTAAATCTTGGAGGTAAAGTGTTCGAGATTCCATCTCAGAGAGAATCTTGTTTTACTATTAATGAATCCTAGAGTTAGAGCGCTTATCATCCTACTGTAACAGGGATGGTAAAGCTCCTTTAAAGAAAGTACCCTTTCACATCTTAACAATTGTTTTAAGAATTTTTATTTTTATTTTTATTTATTTATTTATTTTTTACTCAAATGCCTCTCTCATAATCCTGAAGGTAACAAGGATGGTAGAGCTCCTTTAAAGATAATACCATTTCACATCTTAACAATTGTTTTAAGAATTTTTATTTTTATTTTTATTTATTTATTTATTTATTACTCAAGTGCCTCCCTCATAATCCTGGAGGTAAAGTACCTATAATTTTTTTTTGTACTAAGATAGAATCTTGGAAGTCTACTTGCCTTTTGAATCCTAGAGGTAGAGTGCCCATCATTTTTCTACATTGACGATGATAAAATTTTTAGGAAACCCTTGGATCATAAGTGCATTCTCTCTAACAACCTAAGGACATTGGATTTACACAGCGAACACGATAAAAAATATAAAAATGTAGATCTAGGCTTAAAAGCACAATAACTTTGATTTAGATCTTCCTAGAGGAAACTCCAAATAAAGAAAAAGATGGTATAGGTCTTGAAAACCTCACGATCTTCCACCTGATCGTTCTCTCTTGGATCTTAGCATGTGAGAACAGTGAAATTTTCTCTGTAGGGATGAAGGCTACGTTCTCTATTCTTATCCATACTTATGACTAAGAAATTCATCCATCCCTTAAATGATGTGCTACTAAGGAACGTGAGCTTGAGTGGGGACCATTGGGACCTATAGGAAAATACTAACTCCCTTGTAATCTAATTTTAAAGTTTTTTCAACATCCCATTATAGAAAACCAACCACACTCTAATATTATGATATTAAATTGAGATATGAAGCTCATGACTATGACATACTAATTGACTATCTGGAAGCTCTTCATGAACTAATATTCATAATTTAATGAGGTTGGTGCTATTAACCTCTCAAGATTACCTTTTTACTTATTGAGTCTCAGATCCTCCTATTATGTGCTCAACTAACTTACTCTAGCTCATAAAGAGCATGCGCTAAATTCCATTAAAGGAATTACTATGGTCATAATTTATATCATCATAAGTTTTTAGAATCGCCCAAGGGAAAAAAAAAACTGTCTCAATCTCATGAGATATCATGGTCCCTATCTTGAGAATATTTATTGTCACCTACCTTAATCAACAATGATTCAATTCGTAAGGAATATTTGACCACCTTAGGACCCCACCCATAAGTCAAAACCTAAACTCTAGATTAATATTATCTCAAGGTTGAGAGTCCATGCAACATAGTTGCTTGATGAATCATGACTACTCGATAACTAATATCATGATTCATTATAGGTCTTGTTTAATATATAATTATACACACTAGTTTACTTACCATGGGAAAACTATCGTTATGACCAAGACAAGTCATCTTTGTCTGATAATTGTGGCTTAATGGTCTTTTGTCACTCATTGAGTTTACTGTTTGTGAACCATCCTTGGAGATTCATTATTAGGGGATTTTTTTATGGATCCCAATTATGATCTTAGTTGCATTCTTATTTTAGATCACTTAGTTACATTTTATGTTTAGTTAACTTAGTGACACTTTAGCTTAGTTTACTTAGTGACACCTTAACTTAGTTTACTTAGTGACACCTTAGGTTCAACTCACTTAGTGACATCTTAACTTAGCTCACATAGTTGCACCTTAACTTAACTCATTTATTGGCACCTTAAGTTTAGCTCACTTAGTTACACCTTAGGTCTAGCATATTTAGTTGCACTTTAGGTCTAACTCACTTAGATGCACCTCACTTAATTGCACTTTAGCTTAGCTTACTTAGTGGCACCTTAACTTAGTTCACTTAGTAGCTAGCACCTTAACTTAGTTCACTTAGTGGCACCTTAGCTTAGTTCACTTAGTGGCACCTTAGGGTGAGCTCACTTAGTTACACTTTAGCTCAGTTCACTTAATTAGACTTTAGCTTAGCTCACTTAGTGACACCTTAACTTAGTTCACTTAGTGACATTTTAGAAAAAAAATTTAGCTTCACTTTAGTCTAGTTGCATTTTAGGATAGTTCATTTAGATGCATATTTAGTTCATTCCATTTAAGTGCACTTTAGATTAGTTCATTCAGATGCATTTTAAGAAGATTTTTAATTGGACTTTAGGATAGTTTCATGTCACCTTGCATGGCATGTGCATGAGGGTGTGTTTGGGAAAACAAGGAAGACAATAAGACATTATGATTTTTAGAGATTGAGATTGGTTTTTGAGATTTTGAGGATTTTCTTATAGAATATACATGACTATGTGCATGGAGATTGAGTTTGCTTTTCTTTTGAGATTTTGAGGATTTTTCTCATAGGATATACACAACATTGGCATTGGAGAGATTTGAATCGAGGAGAAGACTTTTAATGCACATGGCAATAAGATATTGAGATGTAAAGTTTGAATTTGAGAGTTTGAGATATGAAAGGACTCTTTAGGAATAAAAGACATAAGAAAAGGTGGATATTTAAAGATTTGAGATTGAGATGGAGAGTAGTAGAGTCCACAACCTTGGGAGTTTAAGGAATGGGAGATTATTATTATTATTTTTTTTGGATAAAAGACACTAAAGGTTTTAGTGAGTCCATGGATGCATATGAAAAGAAGAGATACATGGTTGCATAAGGGATTTTAGGGAGACTCATTAAGATTGAGGTCATGAGAGTTTGAAGGTCTGGCAACTAGATAGTCTTGAGGAGATTCATGGCTTCAATTTTTATTTTTTTTTAGGAAGACTATGATATTAGAGGGAGTCCACGACTATATAAAAGGATTTTGAAGAAAAGTAGAACTCTTTAGGGAAAAAAGTTCATGGCATTGAAAGCTTTAGGAATGGTTCATGATTGCCACTTTGATTGAGTTCATGTCATTGAAGGCTTTTGAAAAGGTTCACAACTACCACTTTGATAGAGTCCATGCCATTGAAGGCTTTTGGAGGGAACTTGAGGGCAACCACTTTGATATGGATCACATTATTAGAGCTTGAGAAGACATGAGTTTCCATATAGGAGATGTAGACACACACATAGGATTTTCAGAAGATCACACAAGGGAAGTCTTTGAGGGACTTGAGGGCTACCACTTTGATAGGGATCAAGTTATTAAAGTTTGAGGAGACTTGAGGCTGCTAAAAATTAGAGATTGGAAAGGACATTTCTTAGTGAATTTTTTTGGAGATGGAGAGCATTGGGACTTTGGGAAAAAAGGGTTGCCATTGAAATTGATATACATGCATAGAGGAGGGACCTATGATTACCCTTTGGGAAACTCTCTTGATCATGATATTGGAGGAAAAAATTGTGGGGAAACGTCTTTTAGACTCACAACATATCATATTGAGTGCATGACATAAGGAAATGAGAAGGAAAAATAGAGAGTTTCAATTTTTTCTTAAAAAAAAAAAGAGTAAGGCTTCTTTAATTCTCTATACATCTTGTTATTCATCTCTTCATGTTGTGATTCCTGCAGCAATTCTTAATGAAGAAATTTGAGAAAAACAAAAGAAAACACACAGATTTAACGTGGTTCGGCAGAATGCCTACATCCACGAGAACAGCGAAGAAGACTTTCACTATATCCAAATTAGGGTTACATATAATGTTGCTCAGGTACGTATTTATTCGCGTCTTGGTCATTCTCTCTGCATGTTATGATTCTTATATGTGCATGATCATTCAGGATATTCATTGATTTATTCATCAATTGTCATGTCAACTTTATTTTATTAGTAGAAACCCAATTTTAGGGATTTAGGGGGGTGCTATGGTCCTTACCGTACCTTCCCGATAAGTAACCTGACCCTCGAACCCGATCTAGTTTTTCATAAACCACCTTTTTTAAAATAAGGAGTCACACTTAGGGTTTTCTTTCTTCTTTTGTTTATCCTTTTAAAAATAAAACAAAAATAAGTGACGAGTCCAAATCATTTTCTAATAAATAAAAATCATTTTCAAATAAAAGCGAACTCGCTATCAAGTGGAAGCGCATGAGCCGAAATACGGGGTGTACAATATGTTTCGTGTGAATATTTTATTGCTATGTTTTTATTTATCATCATCATTGTCATGTTATTGCTTCATTAATATCTACTAATTTATAAATCAACTGTTATAGTTACCTCAATTTAATTAGTAGAAACCTATTTTAGGACTTAAATGAGTGCTACCTTATAGTACATTTTCAATAGGTAACTTAATCCCTTGATTTATACTCAGGTTTCAAAGGTATGCTTTTCTAAATAAGGAGTTACTCTTAAGGTTTTATTTCTTATTTTTATTTTTTTTTTTGAAAAAAAAATTAAGTGACAACTCCACATTCTTCAAAAATTAATTTTTCACAATACATAATAAATCTCCCCATCAAGTTGGGATGCGTGTAAAAAAATTTGACAAATGCATCATGGGGTTATTTTTATTCTTTGTAAATTCAAGTCTTGATTAAGGAAACCACTTAGAGGAAGGGCGAATAGATAGTCCAAGCAAATTAATCCAAATTTTATTTATTTTTATTTGGATTCTAATTTCAATCAATTCCGATAGAGTAAATAATGAGTAAAAGATAATCATTGCTGAACAAGAGCACCATATATATATATATATATATATATATATAAATAATGTAAAAAACCACTTATAAAGTTTCCTAAGCAAAAAAAAAAAAAAAACAAACAAACCTACTAAATTTGAAAGGAATCGTACATAGAATTATCTTATTTAGATGTTCCTACTTTTAAGGGTCTTTTATTGATCAAAACCTAGACAATCTTTCACCTCCCCAATGCAACATCAATGGCTCTGTACTGGATACCTTGACCTCAAGTCAAAGCTAAAAGATTGAACACCCATTTTTTCATCGAAGGATTCTTTCAAGATTGCTCTTGAAAGTTTGAGAAATGAATTGTTGGGCCTATGGGGCTGACCATGTTCTTGTGATTTTTTTACAACTCAATAAAATCATCTATTTACATTTGAAAAAAAAACCTAGGAAACACTTTTGAGGATTAATTATAAATTTAAATTTATAAGCATGCCCTTGAAAATATGAAAAACAAGCTTAAAATGTAAAAACCATTTTTGTTCTTTTATATTTATTTAAATTTTATTTAAAAAATGAATAATATTTACATTATTCCCCATTAGTTAAAAAGACCGGTTTTTGAAAGAAAATTTTAATTTTTGAAATTAAATAGACTATTGATATGACTTTATAATTCAAATATGATTCTTAAATCACTGCCAAAATTTAAAAAGGAAAAGGAAAAAAGAAAAAGAAAAATATACAGCAATTAACCACCCTATTGTGGCCAACAAAGGCTGAAGGATCCATCTATTCTTCCTTTGGGAGTGGGGCTATGTGCCTTCATCATGGCCAACAACCTAGTACCACATCTCCAGATCCACCATTGCCTCCGCATCACCACATTTCTCTTTCTCTTTTCCTTCACCCCACCCCCTTTTGCTTTGCCTAATGCTTTTATAATTTTGACCCAAACCCAATGAATTTTAACTTATTTTTATGTACCTTCCAACTTTATATTAAAATCAGCTTTCTATGATCATGGGAACTATTATGATTCACCTGTAGTACTAGTGTTGGTTGCAGTAGACCCGTTTACTGTTCTACCCTTTAAAAGGGCGAAAACACTTCTCTCTTTTTTTTTCTTTAATTTTCTTTTATCTTTTTTAATTTATTTACTTTAGGGTACCCTGCAAATGAGTCAAACAAGACATAGAGAGTGAGGCCCACATGCATATTTGGGATGCAGATCCTGAAAAAGAAAAGTAACAAAATTTGAGCTGCCCAAAGCATTATTTATTTACTCCACCTTGTTTCTAACACTATGGTTAATGAATTAGTTGGGTTCCCTGGTGGAAGTACTATAAGCCAAAGGAGGAAACATGGAATCCATACCAAAATGGAACCATATTTCATTCCAATTTGTGTTTTACTTTTTTATGCATAAAAAACAAAAAGGGAATAGAATTAGTATAATCACATGGGGCCTTTGAGCATCATTTCACATGGCTAGTGTTAGTGTTGATGAATGTTTCACTCATAATGTTGATTATCAGTTAGACAGTTGCCACATTTTCTTTCTATTTTTTATTTTTTTAAAAAAAAATTATATGAAAAAAATCGGAACTTTTATATAAAAATTATAAACTTGTATCTTAAAAGTTACTTTCAAAAATTTAAGGTAGGAACAAATTTTTAATACTAAATCATATTATATTTTCATTGTAAGTGTTCAAGAATTCTTATATTTATATAAAAATTAAAAGTAGAAAAAGTATTTGAATGAACACTAAATAATTTAATATTTAAGGTACGATATCCCATATCGGATAAAAGAAAAAGTTTTTAATATTTAAGTTTGTAAACTTGTTTTAAAGTCGTGAGAACTTCTTTAGGTTTAGAGTAGACAATATCTATAATTTTGAGTGTGAGTCGTTACAAATGATATCAGAGACGCTCTTTAACCCTAATGTGGAGACTCGTTTGGTCCCATAACAGGTGTTTATTTATGTGGTATTTCAATCATGTGGGACACAATGATAATGTGTGTCTCTATGAGGGTGTTTGTAATGTTCTACATCAAATAAAATAGAAAGTTTTTAGCAGCCCCTTAGACTCAGAGTAGATAATATTCACATGATTGAATACGGATCGTTATAAAATAGTATTTAAAATGATCTCTGACCTCAACATGAGGTTTTATCATGCCTTATAAGATGTGTTTGTCTATTTAGTTTCATAATCTTATAGGATATACTGAGGATATTGTGTTTGCATTAGGAATATTTGTGATATCCTACATTAGATAAAGAAAAAAGTTTATAACGCTTAATCTTGTAAATATGTTTTAAAATCATGAGAACCCTTTTAGGTTCAAAGCAAATAATATCTATACGGTTGAATACTAGTCCTTACATATAACATGTTTCCTTTTGGTTATTTATGAAAAAGTTGAGATGATGAAAATTAAATAATTTGTCCTAGTTTGAATATAGTTTAAATTACTTTAAATTATCAGAAAATAAGTTAAAATTTTTAATGATAAAAAAAAAAATATTTTATAAGAAAATGATGAAATTGAGTATAGAGTCACAAAATGTAAAATTTACTAATTTTATTTTGCTATGATCTATAACTTAAGATATTAAGCAGTATTTGAGTAATTTTGGTATTTTAAGTTGTAAACATATTCTTAATCACATAATTACCTAGAGGTGACTTAACAGGTATTCCACAAATTTATGTCAAAAGTTTGATAACCCAAATTTAGTTCCATTAACGTCCAATTTATATCAATTTAATTTAATTAATTATCTTGTATATCACTCCTACAAATATTTGACGTAAGTCCAAATAAATTAATAATAAACAATCTATACAATGATATCATAGGTACATGGAAAAGTATCTACAAAGATTGAGGAGAGATTGTCCTTAATTTCTATAGGTGCTAAAATCATGGACCTATCAACATTAATAATAGTCCATTAATTATGGAGGAAATGTAGATTATCTTCCTCCAAAGCTACTATCCCATCCATGACTTATATCGATCAATAGTACAAGTTTTCTTCATGTCTATCCCCTTTATAGATCACCTCAGAAGGTTTAATGATATTTAATGGCTCAAATTTTCGAGCTTTGTCTCTCCTTCTTCAAAGAATTTTAAAGATTTCTTAATTAAAACCTTGAATTTGAGAGTGTAAGAATTAGGGTAAAATAATTGTGTTCTCTCTCTAGATTTTTATGACTTTCTTTTTCCAATTTAGAAAATGAGATTTTAAATTTTTTTCAAAACCTTCAGTTTTTTTTTTTTTTTTTTCATATAAGGGAAAACATTTTTTTTTTTTTTATAAATTTTTTTTTAAGAAAAGGACAAAAATGTTGTGGGGGGTACTTGAGCACCCCATGACAATTGATGCTTGGACATCCCTATTGGATGTTGGAGCATTGAATGTCAACTGGTTTGTTTGACGTCTTTTTCTCTTCTTGATTGCCCTCATATGTAATTTTGACAATTAGTTTTTAAATATTTTATAAAATAAAAATTTATTTGAAAATTTAAAATATTATTAACTTATTTTTTATATTTTATATATATTTTAAAAAAATAAATTTCATCTATACTACTTTGTTTATAATTATTTTTTAAAATAATTTTTAAAAAATAAATAAAAATAATTTAAATATGATCTCAAAAAGATTGAGCTCATCAAGAAGCTCAATCCTATGCTCTAGCGACTCGATCCTTGATATTCCCAACGAAATGTAATAAAATTGATTTAAACTTTATAATCTAATACTTTAATAGTGCTTTTTTGAAAATATTTCTAATATAAAACATATTTTTTAAATAAAAAAGTTAAAACGTTTGATAAAATTTTAAAATTATTATTAAAAAGTAAAAGAAAAACAAATAAAAATACTTAATAAAAAAATGCTTCAATTAAAAGTGCTCCACATCAAAGCACCTCGAGATTAACAAAATATTCTTAAAAATTATGTTAAATACCTTTAAAAAGTATTTTATTTTTCTTTATCCATTTTGTAGGGGAAATTTTATTATATCATAAGAGCCGCTATAATTGTCAAGTATATATGTAGAGAGAGAGAAAGAGAGAGAGAGATTTGTTGGGAAGAGTGGTTTGTGGGTTTGCTTAGATTTGCTTAAACCATGGGCTCTCTTAATTTAAAATTAAGGAAAGGGCAACCTTCCCCTAATTAGCCTCATTTTATTATTAATTTTAGGTGATTCCGACATGCCATGGGTTGGCTCATCGGATTATGAAAATCGATACCATTATATTTTTGTCCTTTAGCGAAACCTTAAACATTTATATATTTTTAAATTTAAATATAAATTTGTCAAACGTCATGGTGTGATGTCATTTTTAAAACGAATCTTGTGTTGAAAACTTGAAATACTTTATACTCTCTTTGTTTATGGGGATTCCGAGGTGCAAGTGGTTGAAGGTCCAATAATGCCAAATCCACTCATCTACTCCCATCAAATGGATTAGCCCACGTGTTGTGTACAACATAGAATAATGTCCATTACTACTTAATTAATTTGGTTTTGCTACCTAAATTTAAATTTTTATTTTTTAAAATTATAAATATTTCAAAAATTTTAAAACATTTTAGGTGGTTCTATTTCTTAAAAATAGTTTTATCATTTATGTTATTTTTTGAAAAAAAATAAATTAATATTCTCCATTGGGTTTTTTTTTTTCGAAAAATAAAAAAATAAGATTCAAAACCCAATTTGAATCATGGGTTTCAGTTGGCCCAATTGGTGTATGCAGTTTTGTTTGGGTCACAACAGGCACATTTAGTTGGGCCAACCTCAGGACCCACAAGGTTTTCCATTGGCGCACATCAATGGCCCAGCAACGGGCAAGCAGTAAAAGTTATGGGCTCAGCCCAATTAAATGTTATTTCTATAGACACAGACTATCGGGAGGCGGCCCAAACCCAGTAATCTTTTCCTAAGATAAGTTGGGCGTGGGCCATGAAAAGTGAAAATTTATTTTAAAAAATCTTAAATAACACCTTTATACTTATTTATTTATCTAAAATAATGCTTCTAAACAAATAAACAACCACAAATCTCCTTTTTTGTAAGCTTTTTTTTGTAAGGATCTTTTTTTTAAAGTTGAAGTTACACTCAAAAAGGAATCTCATCCATATTTGTTAGCATATTTGAGGATGTTGATTGGGACCAAGGGCCCATATGGGGACACCTTACTTCATGATTGCCTATGCCATGCAACGTAACATGCCATGTTGAAGACAAGTTTAAAAGCAAGAGGTGTTTGCGGGGTTGGTAGTGATTTAAGGGTGGTAGCACATGTGTACGCACATGCAAGGTGTTGCATGGTTAGCCCAATTAAATAAAGTGTGAGATTTTATGAGGTTAAGATTTTTCCTTTCGAATGGGGAGCCTTGAGAAGGAGTTTCCACATGGTGGAATATATTTTTTTTAATTAAAAATAAAAAATAAAAAAAAGCGTTTTAGGAGGAGCGGGTGACTCTTTCCAAAGAAGGTGATAGAATATGTATAAATTATGTCACTCCAAAGATATGACATGGAGCCTCAAACACAAGTAAGGTGAACATGGTGAATCTTGTTAGCACAAACATATGGGCATAATGTCATAAGGATAGTACAATTCATGGACACAATGTCATGGGGTGAAATTATGGCACATGACATGGGGTATGCATACCTTGAAGAGAAAGGATTGACAATGTTGATACATATGAACAAGCATTGCATCGAAAAAAGAATTGAAAATGTTGGTGCATGAGTATGCAATGCAATGCAATGAAAATAGGTCATGGACAAAGAAGAGAGCTTAGTACACATAGGTAACATTAACTTAGCATACACGAAGCTGCTTATAAATACACAAGTGGTCTAAATGACATATATAGGCTCAACATGGTGTAATACTTTGAATTGGTGAAGGACAACATAAGGACTATTGAACATTAAGAACATGACACATAGGTATATCGATATGTCACCTTGATGTTGGGGGAAGTTTGGGCTATTGGCTTATCAAGAATTTGACATATGACACATGCATGATAAGTTGATATGCTTTCTAGACATATGACAAGCTAATATCCTTGCTAAACACATGACACAAGCCAAGAAAATCTTCATAATGATGAACTAGGTGACGTATAATGGAGCAATAATACCTAGAAAAGTGGCACGACCAAAAGAGTGAGTTGTTGAGCATGGTAGAGGTAGCGTGAGAAGAAATAAACAATATAACTACTATAACAAATAACAAAAGTAAAAGCATGAAATGTAATTTCTACAAGTGGTAATAGCTAAATTCATGAAATGAATCATTACCTAGATGTAGATGGTGTAGTTGATTGATTCTTAAAACATGGGTAAAGTTAATGCCTACATAAAGTCTGTCTTACTATGCCTTCTCTATATGAACTTGGTAAAGTTATGAGAATCTTATTCAAAGAATACATTTATCGTTATCATATAATTGCTTGAGAATTGAATACAAGTTGGTGGTTTTTCCTACAAAAAGTATTGTGTTTTGTGTGCTACTACTTTTGTATCTCGTGGAGCTTGAAAAGGGCTAACTTAGAGGACTTTAAACACCACAATATTAGAAGTTTGAGAACAAACTTTATACTTGTAAGAACATCCATACAAGAAGTAAAATCACAAGTATAAATATTTGTTAACTTCTTAAAATATCCCTAATAATATTTCATTTATATCCTATAAATATATATATTTTTTTCCTATGGACAACTTGATATTAATTTGCCTAATTATTTTACCTATTAAAAAACTTCAAAACATGACTACCTTTCTCCCAATTTTTTTAGGTTAAATTGTACAAAATTCTTGATTTTGGATGGGCTTGGACAAGCCCCTTTCCAATTTGGGTTGAGCTTGAGTTGGGCCATAGACAATTTGAGCCAAAATTGGGTTAATAATATTTTTATATAATTATTATTTATATTATTTTACATAATAATATTTCATTTTTATACTTTCAAACTATTTTACAAAGATAAATAATTTTTTTTATTATCATAAAAATGATGTATAGTTTATTATTTAAATTTCAGTATAAATGTATAAAACATAAAACTATAAAAGTTATTTTATATGAATTCAACTTAATATGACATGAATTTTACTTATAGAATTTGAATAACCCTATAACTCGAGATTAACCCAATCAATTCAAATCTAACCTCAACTTAAGTCTAAAAAAAATGAGAAAATTAAGCTTAGGTTAAGCATCTGGGTTAAAGATGGGATCGAATTCGGGTTCTAGTTGAATGCTTATTAATTAAAATTACATGTAATGTAATTCATGCTAGTTATGCCCTTAATTTTAACTACAAATAATTTCTTTATTTTTATTTGAAAATTTGAAAAAATATTCAAAATCTTTCAGTTTTTAACTTGTTATTCAAAATCAAAATTTTGGAATGATGAATTTGATTGAACCATTAGTACTATTAATTTTGTTTTGTTACCATCAAATCTTGACTAATTTGATTCTTTCATTTGTTAATGTATTAAAATAAATATTAAAAAGGGAGAATTACCCTTAAGGGTAGGCGGGGGAAAAAAATTACCGAGAAGGGTGGGTAAATTTGATAATTCTTCTAAAGGCCTAATATTTTTATTAGACCAATTTACCCTCAATTAAATTCTAAAATTATAATTTATAACAAATAAAAGAATTGAAAAAAAAAAAAAAGACTGTCGTTCCAATGCCTTCCCTTTCGCATCTTCTCGTCAAAGCTTCCCTTTCGCATGATCTGGGTGGCTGCATTTCCTGCCCCTTTAGAAAAGCCTTGTCCTCAAGGCTAAAATAGAGGAAACTTTTGTTGCAACTTAAATGTATGCTCCCACGTTGCAACTTACGGAAAGAAATTTGACCATTGAACCAGCCATTGTCACCAGACGATTGTTCCATTTGGATCTGCCTCTGGAAGTCCACGGGGGACACCACTGGATCTCCAACAACATGGCGATCCTCCGATCCTGGATCCGATCTCACTGAATAATCCTTGGGAAGCACATCTGGAACCGTGGGTGGAGGCGTTTGATCCTGCAATTTCACAGGGGGAGGTGGAGCGAGCCCTTTATCCAACCCAAACAGAAAATCCGGATTTGTCTCGGAGGCCGCCGCCTGAGGTGAAGAACCTTCCAGAGGCTGGATTTGCACAAAAGCCCCACTAGTCCAAGGTAAAGTCCTCACAAAGCCTTTCAGATTGCTTTGCTTATTAACACCCACTGATGCTAAGGCACCGGCGCGTGTTTCACCTTTTAAAGTTTAAAGTAACAAAGGGGATTAGTGGGAATAAATATCTTGAGTTAATTTATTGGTCCTGGTTTTCTTGTCTTCCTTTATCCTTAAACTTGTAAAGCCAGAGCAGATTTCCTTCATGGGTCTGCTGTCCTCTTCCTTTGAGATTATCTTGGGAGGTAAAAGAAAAATCTAGGTTTAATTTAGATTTCATTTTCAAGTTTAGCTTTCTCTTTCATAAAGCCCATTTCTGTAGGAAGAAGAAATAATAGAAAAAGAAAAGACCGGCATGGGATGGCAAGGTGTGTGGGTGGATGAACCATTTGATAATTGAGGGCATGTTTGTCCACTAAAGGAAGATCTGATTCGTTTATGTGGACTGAGGTTGAAAAAGTCCATGGCCATTGACTTTCTTAGAAAGTGTTCTTCTGAGCTACTTTCTTATGTTCCTGGATCCCTAGTTAAACTTGGAATCAACTGAGATGTATTTTGTGATGTTTTGATTCTATTAAAAATCAAAAACAAGTTTGAACATATAATTGATTTTGTTGATTGTAATGTGGGAACTGGTAGTGGACCTCCTGTTGTGGCAGTGGCATGCACCAGATGGGAAAAAGCAATGTAGTTACAACTAAAGAATTTGATTTATTAAACTCCAATACTCTGAAAAATATAATTAACAATAAATAAAGTTGGCTTTAATGGCTAGCTCTTGTCCTTGAGAAAAATGTTGTGTCTTTAATGGCTTAAAGGTTTCATTTTAAAAACCTTAAAAGCCATGTTTGCTTCATGGAACAGGGCTTTGGGAATGAGACTGATATTTTCATTCCATTAATTGTCTTATTTTGTTCTAGCAACTTGTGTGTTGCCTATGATTTACATTTCAAATTGCAGTTTTTTTCTTGTTGTTTGACTAATTTGGATTCACAACATTAATGCATTAAAAAAATACTCAAAAATAATGGTCTTGGTTGATGAGGAATATTGAATTGGTTCGTTTCCTAAAGCAACTGAATCATGAAGCTGTTGATCAATGTGCTCTTATGCAGATCAAACTCAGGATGAAAACCATTACAATCCTGATCCATCATTTCTATCTTATCTAAAAAAATGCATGATAAGGCATCTTGTGATTTATTTTTTGGTTTTCTAACTACTGGTCTTGTTTAAGATTTATGGTGTGAGAGCTTGTTTACATAATGAGATTTAATTAACAATGTGTACATATTGGATTACCATCAAACAACTTAAATTTGTTATCCACTAATACAATGACTCTGTGTGTTTTTAGTAGCATGTATGTAACTGTATTTGGGATCACTAATAGTAGTTAAACCAAAATAAATAAGGGTACAATACAAATGCCCTACATTTACAATACAATTGCACTAGAAGTACAATATATTACAACATTACTTGATTCATTATACATTTAATTATGACAATTGATTATTTGATATAAATTCCATAGTGTAGTGTGGAGTATAATACATGGATAAAAGGAAAAAAACAATACAATACAAACAAGTTTGAACATTATTTTAATTAGTATTATTTTATTTTGACTATATTAATGTTTGACATTGTTGTTTAATTTGACTGTTTTAATTTTAATTTTATATTATCATTTATTTACGTTTACAGGAGGTCAAAATAAATAGTTGATGCTCCAGCAAAAAACTTAGACATCTACTTGATGAGCTAAGTGATGAAAAGAAGAGTATAATTCAACATATTGGCTTTGGTGGATTACTTCAGCTCTCTTCCACAGAGATAAGGCATAGCTTATGTAGATGGATAATAACTCATTTCAATATAACCCACTGTAGGTTAGACATAGGAGAAGAAAGGCAATTTCCAATAACTTGTTCTGATGTAGGTGAAATTCTGGGTATTCCATATATTGGTAGGAGGCTCCTACTTTCACCTACCAATAGGAATAATAGGATGGAAAACCTATCAGATCTTAGAGATAGGCTGATTTTAATGGAAGACATGGTCGAGTTCAAAAAATTGTTTATCTTCTTCTCATGTGCTACATTACTTGCTCCAACATCAAAATTGGATGGTAGTCATGAGTTGTGGTGTACTTTGCTTGCTGGAGACTTTGACATCAATGTTAATTGGGGTCAATTTGTACTTGACACACTGGTTGCTGGAATTAGACATTTTCGATTGGGTAAAGGCTCATGGTTTACAGGTTGCCTTATTTTTTTACAGGTAGACACCTTTTTTTATTAAATGCTGAAGGTTTCCATATCATTTTCTATGTTTTAACAAGTCTTTTCTAAATAACGTATTGATGTATGGAATATTTGTGTTTCAATTTTTTTATGTAAATAAATTTTACATTCCAACCATGTTGGTACCACGTACCATCCCAATATGTGCAGCGTGAACTGATGACTTGATGAAGAAAAGGGTGCATGCAAAATTGCATGATTATGGTGATTTTGGACTAGCTGATGTAAGAGACAATTTTCTTTCAACATTTTATTTTATTTTCATATTTGAAAAATAAATTTATAAAAATTATATATTCTTCTTTTTATTATTGTAGGTTCAAGAAGATGAAAGGGAGGAAGATGCACATGAAGACCCTAGTAATCCAGTAAATGAAGTTGAAGAAGAGACTACTGATGTGAGAACTTTCTACATCTATTCTTTTATTTAAAGAGAAAACCAAACATGTTATGCATAATAGTATACATCTTTGACACTTTGTACCATTTTGTAGGAAATTATAGCAGAATATAACGCAGCGGAGAGACAAATTCACCAATTGCTTCGAACAATGAGAGGAGCAATTGATAAACTAGCAAAGCGGCAGAATACAAATAAAACCCCATCATCTTCTCATCAAAGCAGAAGTCATAATCAACCTGATATCAATGATTCTTTCCCATCACCACAACATGGTAGTATGATTTTTATAGCACTAGTCATTATAATTTTGAATTACTTTTAATTTAATTGCAAATGTTGTATGATTTTTTTTTTTGGAAAAATTAATTTTGGTTATTATGCATTCTGAAATTAGCTTATGGATCGCCACTGAATGATCGTTTTGCTGATGGTGAAGATAATGTAAGCCCATAGACCTCACAGCCAGCAGCGCAGCATAGCAGTATACTTTCTGCTTCTTTATGTTTTAATATCAAAATAATAATGAGTATATAATAATGGCTAGTGTTTCCTGTGCATGTTATTTTCATTAGTGAATTTTATTTTCTTTTATTTTCTATACATATAGTTGAGGATGAAGTTCAAATGAATGCTATTATTCCTTACGAGACTAGACATCCTCCAATACGTTCATATCGGCTACGTCGACATGCTACTGCCCTACAATCACCATACGTGGTACAACCGTCAATCAAATTTTCAGCATTTTCATCTGTAGCAAAGCAAGTTTTGGCATATGCATTGGACGATACACGTGATGAAAGGTAAGGTTGAACTTAATTTAGTATAAACAAATACAATTAAGATTGACAATTGAAATAATTAGTTTTAATTTCTAACATCATAATTATTTATGTGTAGCCAAATATTATGTTCCATGCACAATTTCTTCTTGACAAGGTTTGACTTGAAATGCTTGGGACCCGACAAATTGGTTGACAATAAGGTATTCATATTTAGTTATGTGAAGTTAGGATAAAATTACTCTAAAACTATATATCTAATTTTCATTAATTTACATGAAGGTTGTAACCATGCATTGTCAAATTTTGAATGGTATGGATAAAGAAAATAGGAAGCATTTCTTATCTCCAAACTTTGTGGTAAGATATGTTGTAAGAATCATAGATTGGTTTTCTTGTTTTACGTAGGTTGTTTTAATCTAATATATGGTTTGTAATTTTTTTATTACAGTCTGATGTGGAAAACAAGAGGGGTTCCTTATCTCCAAAATACATATGTGACAATTTATGGAAATATTTCAAAAATACTCGATTGTGCACATATGAACAGGTTTTATTTAGTTTAATAAAAGTACTTTGTAGTTGGATATTTTTAAGTATTGTGCAGAAAATACATAAACACAACTAATTTGATAAAATCATTGTTTTATTTATTTATTTTTTGTTCCTTTTAGTTGTTCATACCAATATGCAGGAAAAATCATTGGTATTTAATCATTTTGAATATTCATGCGAAAAGAATCGAGTTGTTGGATTCATTAATTGACGGAAGGAAAAAACGGATGGATGCCTTCATAGAGAAACTGGTAAATATAGTTATAATCCAATTACTTATGTGAATCGTTGTCATTATTTTTTAAAGATGTCCATATTTATAATTGTATATTGTGTTAAGGTGAACGTTTTGTCAATTGTCATTGGGATTCAAGAAAGAAAACCATCAGTGGACATGACAGAATTTGAATTTGTTGTTCCAGAAGTTGTCCAACAATTGAATCTGTAAGTTGCAAGATTTGTATTCCTCTTTAACTATGGAAAGCAAATCAGGTTATAAATTTACTAATTTGATACCCAATTGACTTATAATTTCCTTAATTACTATTTGCAGAACAGATTGTGGCATATTTGTAATCAAGTTTATGCAATTATGGAGTAACGGTGGAATTTCTCGTGCAATTGCAAATGTATTATATTGTGGTGAATAATATATATATATATATTTATGATCGTGAATTTTTCTTAATATTATATTATATACTCTTTTGTACAAGACAAAGTCATAAAGTACAGGGAAAAACTCCTAACACAACTGATAATGTCTTCAGAAAATGAAGTCAGGGAAAATGTCTACCAAGCTATGGATCAGTGATGTTGTAATTTTTTTGGTTTATAGTTGTTGATATTTTTTTATAGTCTGATGGAGTTCCATTTCCAAATTTACTACTCTGATATTTTTTACAAATTGGCTTACATCTTGATAACTCCAACGCATCAATGATAGGACAATCTGGGATAACTTAGCTCAGCTACTTGGGTGATCAATTTTTTTTTTTTTTTTTTGCCAAAGCAGAATTGAAAAAACAACATCAAGAACAAAACAAAAAGACTGTCATATTTGTTGTACTTCACAAAGTTTGGGATCAGACTGACGTGCAAAAAATATTCAGCATGGCAAAAAAACCATTAAGCCTATGCTAACCTATTTGAATCTCTCATCATTTCCCAAACTCCAAAATCTGAGATTGATTTCATAATTATATTGTCATACAATGAGAAATGTAACCTATAAAATAAACACACAATGAGTTCTATTATTATAACTCCAACAACATAAAATTGCACAATCACTGATTCATTGTAGCAATTTTTTTTCACTATAGTAATAAACACACAATGAGGTCTATTATTTTATCTTATTTTAAAAAATTCCTATTAAACATATTACATTTTCAAGAAACCTATAAGAGAGTAATTTCAAGTATATCAAAGTCTTTATAACTGATTACTACCGAAAAGTGCTATTTTGTAGACCTAGTTATAAGGGTTTTAAGCACCTTTGAGTAGTAATCATATTCATTTAACCTAATTAATTCATTAAGCTCCTTAGTAATTAGTTCTAACCAATTTTAGTGGCAATTTTACATGTTTTTCATCAGCTTATGAACCAATTCAAGCATGCCAATTGATGGAGGAGCTACTTGGGCAAGTTAAACAAGGATTTTGGACATTTACAGGCTTGAATTTCAAGTGGAAACGCGAGCACAAGCAATGGGAACACCATTTCGCAAGGGAAGGCAATTCACTTGCCAAATGACCAATTTCGCAGGGTGAATTTCACCTTGCCAAAATTTCGCAAGGTGAATTTCACCTTGCCAAAATTTCGCAAGGGGATTTTCCTCATGGTGCGAAATTTGGCCATTTCGCACCATGAAGAAACCACCTTGGCCATTTCGCACCATGAGGAAAATCCCTTGCGAAATTTTGGCAAGATGAAATTCGCCTTGCGAAATTGGTCATTTGGAAAATGAATTGCCTCCCCTTGCGAAATGGTGTTCTCATTGTTTGTGCTCGCGTTTCCACTTGAAATTCAAACCTGTAAACGTCCAAAATCCTTGCTTAACTCGCCCAAGTAGCTCCTCCATCAATTGGCATGTGATAACCCGACTCTTGGTAGCTTGGCATGTAAGGGTATCAACAAAATTTATACCTAAGGTCCTTACACTGAAGTAGCAAAGCTACTATAACATAGTGGCTCTAGGATCGAACACTAAGAAGGGTTTTTACTTTAACTGGTGAAGTTCGGAGGATGGAGTGAACTTTTCTTAATAAAAATTTGGTTAAGATGAAAACATAAAAAGATGAAGGTGTTGTAAACTAAACTAACATGAAAATAGGTTAAAAGATGGAAAAAGAAGTTTCTCAAATCTTTGGATAGCCATGCTTAACTCACTATGTAAAAATGGAGATTTTGGGACTTTTCACCTCGAGTTGGGGAAGCAACTAAGGTGATGCTTACTTTCCGAACCGGTATGAGTTTAACAACTGAGTTTTAGTCCTTAAAACTTACAAAAAGGGTAGCTGAACCTCATAAATGCTCTTTTATTGATATAGGTCATCTCCTCGACTTGCAATATAATGGCTCGTAGGAGATAACTAATGAACGTCAGTGGATCTAACAATAAGAATCCACTGAGACCAAAAGGTTATCAAGTATTGGTCATTCAAAGCAAGTCAGAGGGATTAAGAGCTTTACTTTGAATGAAAACATTTATGACACTCAGCTACTAACATTTATGGCTTGGAAATCTCCATCCTGACATAGGAGCTTCACATGGCATCCATTACTTCAAGAAACTAAAAGGTTTTAGCCTCTCATCCTTGGGGATTTCATCCTCCAAGGATGTTTGGTTACTAAGAAAATGAAAAAGAAAAGAGAAAAGAAACTTCTAAACAAAAGTGCTCTTATAACTTATAAAGTTACAAGTTACAAGATATTTTTGTCTGAAGCTCTTCACCTCTATTTAAAGACAATAACAAGCTAAATTACAAGAGCTATTACAAAAGCAACCTTTTCATTGGTTGATTACAAGGGTAAAATAGGTATTTACAAAGCTAAAAATCAAGCAAAATATCTTGGAGAACCGGTAGTGGAATATCATCAACAGCGTCTCAAAATAGGGGATTTCAAAGGCATTTTCGCAAGGGGAAAGATGAAGGGTCCAAATTTCGCAAGGTGCCTAAATCCACCTTGCGAAATTTCGCAAGGTGGTTCTTCATGGTGCGAAATGGCCAAATTTTGCACCATGAAGAAAATCTCCTTGCGAAATGGTGTTCCCATGGCTTGATGCAGTTGTCTTCCGAAGGCCATATCTTCCTCATTTTAGCTCCAAATCATACACGGTTTGAAGCGTTGGATTCTTGACTTCCTGATATTTGAAATGGTATATAGCATGTAGAAAATGGACTTCGGGAAGTGCTCCAAAATTGTGAAAGAAGACTGCATCTACTGTCCTCTGTTTTCTTCACTCTGTTTTCCTCTTCTCCATTGTTCTTTTCTTGCATACTTTGAACGACTTTGGCGAAGGGCTATGAAGCTCCAAAGCTTGGTTTTTCATGAATTTGAGCTTCCAAAAGCTTTGCCATGAACTATATACAACTCTCCCTCATTCTTGGATTGCTTTGGTGTAGCTAAAAGCTATCAAAAACACTAAAACTTAACACAATTTGATTAGAAACAATTGCAAGGGTCCTTAACATGTCAATTGAGTTAAAAGGTAATAATTATTACTCAAGGGTGTTTAAAAGAGCTAATTACAAGCTACAAAATAGCATGTTTTGAGTAGTAATCAGCATGCTTGAATTGGTTCATAAGCTGATGAAAAACATGTAAACTTGCCACTAAAAATGGTTAGAACTAATTACTAAGGAGCTTAATGAATTAATTAGGTTAAATGAATATGATTACTACTCAAAGGTGCTTAAAACCCTTATAATTAGGTCTACAAAATAGCACTTTTCGGTAGTAATCAATAACTAAATGACAAAAGGTTTTACACTCTAGTTTTGCATGGTAAAAGCTACCATTTTGAGTCCATTTCAACGAAAAAAATTATTAAAAAAAATAGAAAAATAAGAAATAGATTTTAATTGAATAAATTAACAAATTAATATAATTTATTTTTACAGGCAAATAAGTTTATGAATAATTCTATTCTATAATGTTTTCAGATTGTTGCAATTTTTTTTTTTTTTTTAAATACAACAGCTCATTATCAAAGCTAAGAAGACATTTCTAATTTGAGGTTACAAAAAAGAAAAAAAAATTAGTGAACCATTATATATAAGAAATTGGTAATCAACCCAAGAAATTGGGCTTTATTTAGTCAAAAGATTGCATTGTTAGTTTATGTTGTAATTTATCATACAGTTAGTGTTTTTTTATCGTAATGTTAGTGAATTTATGTTGTAAATGTAATTAAAAATGTAGGCAAAACTGTGAACTATTATAATGAAAAATCTACTACAAGTCCACATAATGGAGATAAATAACCTATTACAAATAACTCCAAATACAAATACATCAAAGTACAATAAAATTAAGCATTACATATATAATCCAAAACTTAATAGACATGAAGTAAGTGTATGATTAAGCAATTTTCAAACATAGAACAAAAAATAAAAGTAGTCCTACTACAATTACTTTCTGCGTGAACTTAATTCTTGTTAAAATATGTTTAAAATCTTCATCCACGCCATACATTCTTCTTTGAACAACCTCTTCTGGTTCTTGGTAGGTGTTGCCATCACCATTTCCTTCCGGGAATGCCCATTTAAAGAAATAACAGTCATCTCTAGTATTTGCATATTGACAACAATAATATAACCTATTTGGGTTATCCTTTGATTCAGAGATTCTAACAGCCGCCCTCTGTCTGGGTGAACATTTACACATATAGTTATGATAAAGTAGATATTCACTATTTCTAGTATTACCTCTTATATTTATAAATGAAGCACTTGAAGATGCCATGATGTAACCTGTATTTCAATGGAAAACAAGTTAAACAAATGTAATGAACATGTACAAAGTCAATAATGATCTTCAAAATAATATTAAAAACATGGTTACAAACCACCCTAAATAATGATAAGATCATAAGTCTAAAATAGTGGCATATGTAATACAAACATCTTTGTCATGACAATCAAGTAAATAAGTAAGTTCTAAAACAAATTCTTACAGATGCTAATTTCATAAACCACACATATCATAATCAAAATAAGATAAAAAGTAGCATGTCACCATACAAGCATAACACTAGAATCATGGAGCGGGTAATGGATTTTTGCATGAAGCTCGTTTATGGCCTGCAACTTGACATCGTGAACAGAAGATAAGCCTTTTTGAACTAAATTGAGACTCTATTCGATGGTGTCGAGGCCTTCCAGGTGGTCGTTTTGAGCATGGAGGTTTAAGTGAAGGATATAAGCGACCTTGAGCATCAACTATAGGCATATTGTGATTTGGAATTGAATTGAAGTGTCCAGAATATATCAACTCTTGCATTGGAAGCTTGAAATATGAGTCAACATATTCATAAACATCTTGTTTCATCTGGCGTATTGTTGTACATGCATGCTCACAATGTATTCCGATCATTTGCCAAGCCTTACAAGTACATGTACGCTCTCTCAAATTCACGTCTACATATACTTTCATATTGAATACCTTAAACACACCACCAACATAGGGATATACATGCAATGACCCACTCTTTATAATGTTTTCCAACAACTTTTCCTCGGTCTTTGGGCCAATTGGAGCTTTCCAATTTTCTGTAGAACCTATATGATCACATGCTAGATGAGCAAACTTATCCATATGTGTCATTACTAAGTTGAAAATTGTGTAATGGCGTTCCTCCTTCAGCCAAGCATTGAATGATTCAGCAAGATTAGTTGTCATCTTATCCCATCGTTTTTTGGCAAACTTTGACATTGCCCAATGTTGTGGACTGTTCTCTTCAACCCATTTCGCTAGATCACTGTTATATGTCTTTAATTTTTCCATGGCTAAAACATAATCATCATCCAACCTAGCATACGCAACATTATCAAGTAGCAATAATGCATCCATTTTACATTTTTTTTCCCTTCATACTATGTTTCGTCACATAGCTACTAAAATTCTCTTTCACATGACGATAACAATATGCATGATTTTCTACTCCAAAAAGTTGAGAAACACTACGAAGGATTGCTTGATGCCTATCTGATATTATGACTACCTCTTTATCTTGAAGTATGCCCTTCAATTTCTGCAAAAACCATAGTCAATCCTCATAGTTTTCTAAACTTACAACACCAAATGCAATTGGGAACATGCTATCATCAGCATCATAAGCTGTTGCAGAAAATAAAGAGCCCCTATACGGTCCACTCAAATGAGTTGAGTCAATTGCAATAACAGGTCGACAACCCATTAAAAACCCTTGAATTGAAAAAGAATGTGCAATGAACAATTACCAAAAATGCCCATCTTGTCTGCTATATTCAGCAATCGTCCCTAGATTAATGTCTACCAATCTCTGACATAACCATGGCAACAACATATATGAGTTTTCTGGAATACCATATATTCTCTCTTTTGCCATTTCTTTGTATGTCCAAGCTTGCTTATAACTCAATGAAACACCATACCGACTCCTGCAGTCTTTGCAAATTTGACGGGGCAAATACTGAGGGGTTGCCCTTATTACTTGCTCTATGACACGAGCACCTCTCCTTCCCCGCATTGAATGTTGGCTTGAACACTCAATATCTGCACAATGATTGTGTACATCAATGAAGATGTTAACCTTCAAAATTTTGGTTGTGCCTACTGAATTAGCAGTTATTCTCCAAGGGCACCCATCGACTAAACAACACACAGATATTCGCTTTGGAGAGTTCTTTTTGAATTTGTATTGAAATCTACCAACTAATGACATCGTATATAACGCATTTTTAAATTCATCTGCATTAGGAAAACTATGCCCACTCCCAATAATAGGTTGAGGATAAAGACTTAAATCATGTGGCATAACTTCAGTTTCTGCACATCTGGACATGAAGCCTTGAGTAAGTCCTAAATTAGACTCATTGTTTGCTTGACATGATGCAACTGAATTGTGTGTTTCCTCTGTACTATTATGACTGCATATTATAGCACACTCAGTTAATTAATATTAAAAACACTTTGCATCATGGAATTAATGACAACTAATACAAGATATATCACTTACCAATAATCATTTTGCACATTGACTATACCTCCTTCAACTTCTACTCTTTGAGTCCGTTTTAATACATAAATACGAGTATAATCATAACTATGGGATAACATCATATGCATGTCCTCATCATCATCCAACTGTTGAAGTGCAGATGGATCAAACTCAAGGGTGTAATGAAATGTATATCCATTTGAATTAATATCCAACCATTCGCATGCCTTTGAAACAAATTCAGCATATGACATCCTTTGTCTAATGTACATGCTTTTTTGTTGTCCACCCTTGTATTGTATTTGTTTATCCTCCTTAGGTACAATCTCTCCTCCTTTATGAAGGTAGCCATAAATGGAATTTTCCAAGTCCATTTACCAATTCAGAAGTACGTCTTCTTTCACCGATAACAAATCAATCTATTTCACAATATTACAATAAATGAAAATTTTACAACGAATACAAAATAAACAAATGAAAATTATAATCAATTGAAACATATTTTATATAATAAATAACAATATTTGTTGTATATTATACATGTTAGGGATATGCCAAAGAACCCATAATTGCCCAGCTTCATAAGAAATTTGACATTTTCAAAATTTTACCTTATCGTAATGTATCGTAGTATTATTGTATTTGTATTGTAATTGTACTGAATTTTTATTATACCTCTATATTTTTATATAAAAAAAATTAATTTTATAGATTTTTTTTATCCATCATTGGATTATCATCAACAACTATTTCACAATATTACAATCAATGAAAATTTTACAACGAATACAAAATAAACAAATGAAAATTATAATCAATTGAGAGACATATTTTATATAGTAAATAACAATATTTGTTGTATATTATACATGTTAGGGATATGCCAAAGAACCCATAATTGCCCAGCTTCATAAGAAATTTGACATTTTCAAAATTTTACCTTATCGTAATGTATCGTAGTATTATTGTATTTGTATTGTAATTGTACTGTATTTTTATTATACCTCTATATTTTTATATAAAAAAAATTAATTTTATAGATTTTTTTTTATCCATCATTGGATTATCATCAACAACTATTTCACAATATTACAATCAATGAAAATTTTACAACGAATACAAAATAAACAAATGAAAATTATAATCAATTGAGAGACATATTTTATATAATAAATAACAATATTTGTTGTATATTATACATGTTAGGGATATGCCAAAGAACCCATAATTGCCCAGCTTCATAAGAAATTTGACATTTTCAAAATTTTACCTTATCGTAATGTATCGTAGTATTATTGTATTTGTATTGTAATTATACTGTATTTTTATTATACCTCTATATTTTTATATAAAAAAAATTAATTTTATAGATTTTTTTTTATCCATCATTAGATTATCATCAACAACTATTTCACAATATTACAATCAATGAAAATTTTACAACGAATACAAAATAAACAAATGAAAATTATAATCAATTGAGAGACATATTTTATATAATAAATAACAATATTTGTTGTATATTATACATGTTAAGGATATGCCAAAGAATCCATAATTGCCCAGTTTCATAAGAAATTTGACATTTTCAAAATTTTACCTTATCGTAATGTATCGTAATGTTATTGTATTTGTATTGTAATTGTACTGTATTTTTATTATACCTCTATATTTTTATATATAAAAAATTAATTTTATAAGTTTTTTTTTATCCATCATTGGATTATCATCAACAACTTCATGTATTGAAATTACAATAGCGTATTTTTGTTGTTGTTTTTTTTTTTTATAATTTTGGCTTGCAAGGATGCTTTATGATAGGAATACAACATGATAGCCTAGAAATGCCAATTCAATAAAAAATAATTCAATATTTTGTCATTTTGGTATATTGTAATATATCATAATGTTAATGTTTTTTCATTGTAACTATATTGCATTTATATTGTACTTATACTTTATAACTGAAATAATGGTTCTTTTACACAACCTTCAAACTACTAGGCATTCGACTCATCATACCAAAATAATACTTATACAAAAAGGTAACAAATTTATAACAAAAATATAGTGATCTTAACTCTTTAACAAATTTATAATAAAAGACAAAGTGGTCTCGTACAAAGGGGATTTCAGTTTTCAATGACAATCCAAATATGTTTATAAATACACAAACAAAGTGGTCCCAAACAAGCATGAAACAACTGAGAACATTTTTTCTTCAATCATGTCAAAAAGTCTTAACAACAAAACTAAAGTGCAAACCTTTTCAATGGAAATCAATAATAATCATATCAAACAACCCACCCAGAAAATAAATTAAAAATAAAAACACATCTTCAATATGACCTAAATAATATAAACAAATTCAAAATAATAAATTTAAATAACATTTAAAAAAAATGTAATTTCTTTCTCAAAACTTCATTCAATATTTTAGATCTAATATCTTACAGCTACATTGTTGAAATTATTAACGTTTCCTTCATTCAATCCGATTTTTAAATTATTTATTTATTTTTCCATAAACTGACGTTTTTTTTTGTATTAAAAAAAAAAAACTAACTTTTAATGGATTTCTTACTAGATTCACAAAAAAAAAAAAACAAGTTTTGTGTATCGGTTGCAGAGAATGACCTGAAGTGCGGACCTTTTTCCTTTCCCCTTTTTTTTCTACAACTCGGCTCTAAGTAGGTCAAAGAAAGGGAGGATAAACTCTTTTTTATTTTCCGTTACTTTTCACTTTGCTTGCTTTTCACTTATTAAGGGTAGTATTGACATTTAAACAAAATAAGGCATTTGGAGGAATTATCATAATTTTACCCTACCCTTTACAATAATTATCAAATTTACCTACCCTCATTGATCATTTTTTTCCCCAACCTACCCTTAAGGGTAATTCTCCCTATTAAAAATATCAAATATCTTGACCAATACAATAAAATAATATGTGAGGCTAAATCACCCAATCAATCCACTTTTTCCTGCATTAAATAATTAATATTTTTAATAAGTAATACTTTTCACAAAAGCATACATTAATAAGTCAAATATTTTCCAATTTTTTTATTTAAATGAATACTTGTCAAAAATAATAATAATAATTAAATATTTCTTTAGGAGTGTTCCAACTTGGTTATACTTATACCTCCTTCCTTCCAGAAAAATTTAATTTAAAAACCATTTACAAACTAACTTCAAAATAATATAAACAAATTATTAAAGGTTTTTTTTAATTAAAATAGTAAATAAAAAAAGTAGAATTTTTTATTAAAAAAATATTGTATATACTTAAAAAAATTTTAAATTTAATATAATAAAATTTAATGATTGACCAATGAAAAAAAGAATTGTAAAATATTTATATTTATGTAATTGATATACTCTTGTGAGGACCTTTGACTTTCTTGATAATTATATTTTAAAACAAATTTTTATTTTTTAAAACAAAAAGTATAAAAATTATATTTAATAATTAAAAATTATTTTCTAATTTTTATTCTTAAAAACAAAAAAAAAAAGTGTTTTCAGAAAATATCTTTTAATTGTTTTCATTTGTTTTTCAAAATTTATTTTAAGAAATAAATATAAAATAATTAAAAATAAAATATTAAATATAAAAATTATTTTTAAAATATATTTAAAATATTAAAAATATTTTTAGGTTTCAAAGCAGAATTATTTTCTTAAACAAATGCTAGGCCCTCAACGTGTTGCTTTCATTTTTATTTTTTTATTTTTTATTATCTATCTTTTATATATGAAAACAAATTATTGGTGGAGCCTACGGTACCGAAAGCTAGGCTTGGATACTGGAAGAAGGGAGAAATATGTAAAGGTACACTAAGAAAGAAAAGTAGATTTTTTTAAGAACTTTTTAAAAGTAATTCAATAAGCATGAACTTGAATAGTAATATAAACAAAATTTCAATATTACCCCTTTAACTTTTCTCCAATTAGTCAACTACCGTACTCTTATTTTTTTTGAAAAAAAAAAAAATATTGACATGACAAGTCAAAAAATGATAATGATTTTTTTTTTTCTTTTTGGTTACTCATACTTATCAATGTTTTTAACCTTGATATTGGCAAACCAATATGACACATTATTATCTTTCCTTTATTTCTTCATTTTAGCTTTTGATTTTTAATTTCATCTTTTGATTTAAATTATTTATGAATGTTTTAAACATAAAATAATATTAATAATATTAATGAGAAAAAAGTAATATAAAAATAAATACATAATAAATAAATTTAACTTTTTATTTATGAGTATTTAACTTGACTATGGTTTTGACTTTTTTCTTAATTAAAATGTTTAAAAATTTAAATTGAAAAAGATAAAAACTTGATTATGGTTTTGGCATTTTGTTTTGTTAAAATTTTAATTTTTTTTATTTATATAAAATATATATTTCATAAAAATTATATTTAATCATTTATGTTAATTTTCTTTTAATTTCATTAAAAATTAATTTTTTTGTATATTGAAATTGTGTATTGATAAACACAACCTTCAATATCAATCTTTTATAAAAAAAAGAAAATAACAAAAATATGTTAAAAGTACATTGAAATTACGCATTGATAAACACAACCATCAATACCATTCTTTTATGAAAAAAATAACATTAAAGTGTGTTAACACTTTAATGTTACTTTTTTCATAAAAGAGTGGTACCTTTGTTTCCCAAAGTCATGTTTATCAACATGCAAAAAATTTAATTTTTAATAAAATTAAGAAGAATTAATATAAATGATTAAATTCAATTTTTTTATAAAAAATATATATTTTATTTTTATTTTATATAAATAAAAATTTGAAAATTTTTATAAAATAAAATGTTAGAACCAAAATTAAGGTTTTTTTTCTTTTTTAATTAAAAATTTTAAATATTTAAGCCAAGAAAAAAAATTTAAAACCGTGGTCAAGTTAAATTCGTAAAACGGAAAAGTTAAAACTATAATAATCAACTTTGATTTTTACATAAAAATTAAAAAATTAAAAAATATATAAATAACAAAATAATATAACAATATACTATTTATAAAATAAATAAATATTTTATTTAACATTAATATATAAAAAAGCTAATGTCCTAAATCTCCAAATTTGTTCATTATATATTATTATTTTATATATAAATATACATAAATAATTAAAATTAAGAAATATAAAAAGATGAAATTAAAAATATTTTATAAAGCTAACGTATTAAAAAAAAAAGAGATAGAAATGTTATGAAGGTAGGGAAAAAGATAAAAAGAAAAATAATGTGGTACGGGGATTTCCACGTGTCAAAATGTTTTACTTTTAAAAAGAACATTAATAATGATGACCTCATTTATCTCGTTAAAATAATTGAAAAAAAAGAAAAAAATGTGGCAGTTGGCTTAAGTTTTGAAATTTTTATTATTTAAGTACATTTTGAGAATTATTTTGCCCAAAACAGGCCCTTGGCAAATCAGAAGTTGAAGTTCTAAAAAAAATAATTTTTTTTAATTGTGCATGATTAATGATTCCCCCTAAAATAAAGTTTATATAATAATAAATAATAATAATAGTAATAATAAAAATAAAAATAAAAATAATAAGAATAATTTAAGAAGAATAACAGGCATCGAGTTTAATTGGAATAATAGCAGGTGCTCGTCCTCTTTCCTTCAACCAAACAACAAACCCTACATTCGAGCAACCATCCCCATCCCACCCTCCCTCGCCGTGGTTCCGCTGCTACGCCTCCTCTTCTGCCGCCGATGCTAGATCTAGTTGGTGGTTTAGGGCTTTCCGATTCGGCTTCGTCTTCTTCTTTTGGTAAATCTTTTGATTTCAGCTGAGGCTTCTCCTTCGCCTTGTCGTCTTCTTTTTCTTTTCAAAAATTTAGAAGCTAACAGTTTTGTTCAGTGGAATAAATCAAGAGAACTTTGAGTTTTTACCCCAAATTTGGGTTTTTGTTGATTTCGCCCCAAAATTTTTGATGAATTAATTAAGTTTTGATAATTTTATGTTTAATTCTGTTAATTCTTTGGCTGCATTTTTGGGTTTGCGTTTTGTGGGTGTGTATTATTTGCTTTCTGTGTTTGGTGGCTGAGAAAACGTGGGAAAAAGATAATCAGTACTTTGAATCTTACACTTTGTAGTTGGGAAATGTACTTGCCTATCTCAAAGTATTGTAATAGGCACAGTTCAGTCGAACGTTCTTGTTTTCAGTATTTCTTTTTCTTTTTTTTTTTTTCTTTTCCTACAAGTTCTAGTAGCCAAACAAAGCACAATTGATTGTTGGGATCCATTCGTTTTTTGGTAATTCTAATGAAGTGTAGGAGTTGTCTCTTTCAAAGCCCTGGTTGGGTGTTGTTGAAAAAATTAGGTAAAGGAAAACAAACTTCAAAACTAAGGCACTGTTTTCTCTGGAACAAAAAAACAAGAAAATGTGATTAGCAACCAGAAAATTGAACATCTTAAAAAACGGAAAACATAGCGTTTATAGAGAATATATTTTAGTTGTTTTCACTTGTTTTGTAAGAGCTATTTTAAAAAATAATTCTACAAATATGAAGAATGATTAACAATAAAGCACTGCATAGAGAGGTTATTCTAAAAACATATTTAAAAACATAAAAAATGGTTTTAAAATATTTCAGGTTCTCAAACAGACATTTGTTCTACAAAATGTTAGAGAAGAGTTTTAAAAGATTGTTCTAAAAAACTGTTTAAAAAAATAGTTATCAAATAGGGCCTAAGTTGTTTTACAGCATTTTCCGCCATGTTCGTGTCTATGTTATAGATAGAAAGTTCAGTACTTAAAATTCTCGTATTGTTGTGTTTGATGATTTAAGAACTAGTAGTGGAGTGTAAAATAGATTTAAATGGAAACCCAAATGCAGAAATGATGGGAGAAAGTTGTCGAACCGAAGTGATAAATAATAATGATAAACTAGAGAGATGCTTTAATATATAGAATATAAAAAATTTATATTGTTCTTTTGCCTATTAAAAAGAAAAAAAAGAATATGAAGAATTTTGGAAAAATAACCGTCTATTCATTGATTTGAAATAAAAGAGTTCATCATTTTGACAAATGCATAATCAAATTGTATTAATTGACTCATCTTACTAACATGTTAAAGGTCTTATGGGCAAAATTGCACATATAAAAAATAAAATTGAATGACATCAAGTATAATTCGTCTAAATATGATGGTACTTGTCTTTCTTTAACATTGGAGTAGTCATTTTGCCATACCCAATATTTAGATTGGGTTAACTTCATTTTCTTCCATGCTTTTTGATTACTCATTAAGTTTAGATGTCATCAGCACAGCAACTACAGGGAATAATTGGCCCCATTGAATAAAAAGGAGCTTGATCAGTGTAAAGCATAAATAGAGGCAACCTTGAAGTGAGTCAGGTTACCAAGGTGACAAAATTTTTTATTACACAAACTTTTTTTTTTTTGGATAGGTAAATAAAACAAATATGCCTATCAAAACTATTAACTAGCATTAGTTTAATGATGTATAAAACTATTCTGTGTTGATGCATATGTTTCTTGCTTCCAAAAGGAAGGTAGGGTGGGAATAGAATTTAGTATAAGTGAATATTATTTATATATTATGAATGATATTATGTGAAGTTGAATATTGTTGTTTTATTTATAATAATATTTATATTTTACAAATAATGTTATAGTATAAGTGAATATTGTTATGTTTTGAATGTTGTTATTTTGTTTATAATAATATTTATATTTTATAAATAAAACTATAATGTAAGTTAAAATTGTTCTTCATAGGAAAATTTTTGTCCCCATTGGGATTTGAACTTGGAACCACCCACAAACCCTTCCCATCCCTTGAATATTGTTATGTTAAACATTAAACTTGTTCTCCAGTTAGTTGCTTAAATTATCTCTTTTCCTTGACTAGTTTCTCCTATTATGTTTACTTCTTCTTACCCTTGATATTATTATATGTCAACTATATAAGTAATGCATGGATGAAACCTTAATCTCCCATTCAAGTATCTTTGCATGACAAGTGTGTCCGATCATATGCTAAAGATAGGTAAGTTGTAAATTTGTGAAAATGGTTTTCTCATTAGGCCAAATTCAAGTTGACAACTTATGTGTATAGTATGTGATTGGTGACTTGTTTGCACATTATGTTTGAATTGTCAGTTTGGACATTTTAGGAATTCTGACTACTATCTCTATAAAGTTATTTGCTTGTGTTTTGTCCATATAGAGAAATTTTGAAAATTGTTCCTCTTGTTCAATGGGTGCTTATTTAGACAAGGTGACATATTGTTAGTTATTTAGTTAAGCTAACTAACAAAGTGTTTATGTCTTGGTCAAGTTGTATACTTGGAGAATTATGGGAAAATGCTGCTAGAAGTTTTGGAAAACAAAGCTAAGCACCAACAATTAAGTCTTTTAAGTGTTATGTACTTCTAAATGAGATGGGAACCACCACTTGATTTAAGGCAGAAAGCATAGCATACACATTATAGGCTGACATCCACATTTGTTCTATTGTGATTCAAGGGCATGGTTGGCTAGGAACTAACCCAAAAAAAAAACAAAATATCTAATAAATAAGAGTTGAATATGACAATGAAGTTTTGGAGTCCTTAAAAATTGCCTTCAACCATGTACTGTGTAAAGATAAGACTTTCATGTTCTTATAAGTTTGGGAGAGCAGCTTCCCTTGCATTTTTTGGACAATTTGGAAGGAAAGAAACCAGAGAATGTTTGAAAATAAGGAGCAGTTGGTTCTAGCCTAAAACGCTTATTTCTTAGCAATTGTGTTTTGTGGGTTAGCTTGTGGATTGAAAAGGGCTCAATCTCTCTTTTTTATTTTGTAGATTGGGTGGGTTTTGGTTGAGGGAGGACAGATTGTTTTTTTTTGTTGCTGTTTCTCTGATTGGTAGTGCCTTCTGGGCCTATATGCTAGGGGGTTATAGCATTTATTTTTTGTTATTTATAATGTTCGCCTTCTTACTTATCAAAAAATCTTAAAACATTCTTAAAAAAAATGAAAATTACAAGAATATATCTATATATATATATATATATTAGGTAGACTTAATTTTTTTTTAAATAATCTTTTATCATACATAACATTGTTTAAACAATGATAAAAGTATGTGTTTAGATTGATATATTATAATATTAGAATAAAAAAATATTTTATTTAATTACTTTGTGCTAAATTTAATTAATTATGCTTTTTTTAAAATTAATCATTACTTTTGATTTAAGGTTGATATAAGTAATTACTAATTTCCTAATATCTCCATTTCATCTTTTCATAGAAGATTGAACACAACAAATAATTAGCCATGGATCTAGCTGTAGCAAAGCATGTGCTTTGCTCATCTCCTTCAAATCTTCTCCATTTTCATTCTCTCTCCCAAACTCCATTGCCCTTCTCTCTACATTACCCTCTTTTTCATCATTAGGATGCTTAGGCTTAGAGTCATCTCAGGGTCATCACATGAATTGTCCTAAAATCACTTATTTACTCAATTCTTTGTATCGTAATGGTGATGACTGGGATGGATGCAACTTAGTCTAGTCATACCAATCTCAGTCAAGATTTTAAACCTTGGATGTAGGTAAAACTTATAGTACTTCAACAAAAAATAAAAAAAATAAAAAAAATTCATATGCATTCAACAATATTATAAGCAATCAAAAACTTCCTTGCATATGCAAATCTTTTGGGGTGGAGTAGTAAGAGGCGACTTGCTTGTCATTTGCAACAAGGATACTTGCTTGTGTCGATTACAAAATGGTAACAAATAGTATTACATTGATCACCTATAAAAAAAAAAAAAAAAAAAAAAACAAATAGTATTACATTGATCGTTGTCAATTTTTCCCAATTGATCACATGATTCGACCTGATAACAGATTCTTCAATGGTAATAAGGAACATAAAGTAGCATCAGAACAATTGTTTAGGAATGACATTGAATTAGTTAGAATGGATGAGCTCTCTAGGAAAGAAATCAAGAGCTGTGATCTCTAGAAAAGAAATCAAGGGCTTATTTATCAATAAACAAGAAAAAGGGAGATGTCATACATCAGAACAACTAGAGGAAGAGTATTTTCTTTCAATTGCCATATCAGAATGCTCTCATTGTGCATCACAGTTTGAATGAAATGCATATTGAAAAGAATGTGTGACAATATTGTTGGTGCCCTATTGACATTGAGGGCCAAACAATTGTTTTGACTTACAAGCTATGGTTATAGAAACCAATTTCATCCAATGCAAAGTGGGAATAGAGTTACCCTTCTGCTAATGCTAATCATTACTTCAAATGAGAAAAAAGAATCATGCAACTTTTTGAATGAGGTAAGAGGTCCTAAATGATTATGCTTCTAACATCTCCGCTGTAGGCTAGGGAATGAAACAAAGATTTTGGGACTAAAGTTGCATGATTGTCATGTTCTCAGTAACAATTCTCACTTACAATTTGTAGAGCTATGCCTAGAAATGGATATGCACTTTAGTTTTTTGTGGCATTTGCACTCAAAGTTGTTGAGAATAGATCAGTTAGAGTGCTTTGAGAATGATAATAGTCACATTTTGCTATTTGGAAAGGATATTCTCCATCATTCTTCGATATTGTGTTGCATTTACTTGTTCATCTTGTTACTCAGGCAAAGGTTACTGGACCAATGCAATGCGAATGAACTGATCCTTTTGAGCAGTTTGTTCTCATTTTGTAAATCTCATGTATATTGGCTTAAATGTGGTTCATAATTTATGTCTTGGTTTGTATATGGTTGATAATAGGTACCTGGCATGTTGAAGTCTTATGTGCATAATTAGAGTCGTCTCGAAGATTCTATTGCAAAAGGATTGCAAGAGGATTTATAGCTGAAGAATGTGCAACATTTTGTTTAAAGGTACTTGCATGATGCCGAATCTAAATATGATCGTGAGGAAAAAAATTGTCTCAATGTAAATGATATAACAATTGGAGGGTTGATCAATTTTGGAATGCATAATGAAGGGTTGACCAGTTTCAATTCTTATGCAAACTACTTCATTTTTCTCTTCCTAATCATTATGACTAGCATTTAAAAATGAAGAGCAAAATGAGTTGATGGCCTCCAAGTTGTATTTTTTCCCAACCATGAACTAGAATATGAGTTTGAATCACAACTCTTTTAAAGATCATGATGAGAACATTGGAAAGATTGCAATTATTAGTAAGGTTTTTTTTTGGTCTATGCCTAACATTGCCCTAAAATCAGTGTTCTAAAAATTAATACAAATTGGCTTGTGACAACTGACTGTTTATTTATTTATTTTTTTGAAATTATTAAAAAAATCCCAACCTAGAAAGAGAAGAAGAAGAGCAGAAAGAACCACTAGAAGCCATCATAAAAAGAACTCATAAGGGAAAGAGATTAGGGATGTACTGAAATCACCATCATCCTCTGGTTGGGAATGGCATCATCAGCTTTGACAGCACATCATTGCTGCTTCTGCCTTTCACTGTATTCTCCTGTTTCCTCCTAAATCCAGTTAAAACTTCACATGCTTCTCTACACATTTGTTGCTATGGTCTTCTGCTTATGCAGAGCACTCCCAGAAAGAGAATGCTAGAAGGTCAAATTCCAGAAGCCTCTTGTTAGGGTCTTAGAATAATCCTCTTGAGCTAACCTAAAGGGCTCTACAAAAGGTCATTTGGAGGCTCACCATCTTTTCCTTCACGCTGGGTTTACCGGGTTTGCCAATCAGCACTTGCTCGATTAAATTCAATTCTTCCAGCTCAGTAGAATAACCCAATTCCTCCCTAGGCTGTTCACCAGAACTAGGCCCTGTTTTTCATTAATGGGTTACTTACCCTCATAGGTATAACACCTAACCTTTGAAATTTTAAATGTCCATGTGCCTTTCACATGGCCCTTTAACCACATCCTATCATATTCTCTTAGGACTAAACCTATTGCTTGACAAGAATGTATGCACAAACACAAAACACACCCGCTAGCAAACACTTGTCTTTGTTCACACATCATGCTTTTTCTGATGAGAACATATTACTAAAGCTATATATTCCATGGAATCAAACTTATGTTTTTCATTAATATTGTGAAAGCTAGAAAATAATTAGAAAACTCAAAAGTGCTCTCTTTAAAAAATGGTATTCTTTTTTGTTATTTTTAATATTATCTATATATATATAGATATAAAATTTTATAATTATTTTTAATTTTAATAATAGATAAATATTTTTATGATATCATGTTGACATTATGGTCCTCGACTAATTACCCATGACCAAATAAATTTTTTGGTTCAATTGCCACTTTGGGTCTAAACACATTGGTTCCATCTTTAGCCCTAATGAAAACTATAACTTTTTAATAGTATCTATTTGCTTGGTTTGTGATTAAAAAATTGAAGATGTTCATTTTTGTATGAAATCCCCTCAATTGAGAAATATTTTATAAAATTTTAATCATGGCTGCATTCTTAACCACAACAAAAATCTATACCTGCTGCACATAATTTGATATGCTTGGACATGGTTCTCTCAAGCTGTAACAAAAGGTTAGTAACAGATTATTATGTTTCAGTCACAGTTAATAGATCATTATTTAAAGTCTTATTTTGTGTCCTGTTGAGTTTAGATTGTATATCTCTGCACCCTGAACTATCTTTATGCCTGTATCCTTGTACCTGCACTGGTAGCGAAGGCCCATGTTCAAGTCTCACATGTCATTTTCCTCCTTCACACCCTCTCTAAGAAAGAAGCATCGTGAGCTGGATCAAGAGTTCAAAAATTTGGCACTTTTTAAAATAATTTGATTCCATTTAAACCCTTCCCAACATAGCATTGTCACATTAACCTGGTGTCAGTATGTGTGTGATTCATTTTTCTGGTATTCTGTTATGTAGGAATGTATCTTCCTGTTACTCATGGTCATATCTTTTCTCAGTCTTACTTCTGCTTTTCCTCTTGTCCTTGCATCATCCTCAAGTGACAAAAACACTCCTTAGTAATGCAACTCTGTTTCTGAAACATGACTAAACCTTCTAGGGATTCTCATTTCGTTCTGCCTCTGTTTTCTCATGAATGTGGTAATTTCTGATTCTGTTCCTTAGTCTTACAACTCATCCTTTTCAACATCCTCATCTTTTAGCAATGCTCATTTTATGGACATTTGGTTCTTAATCACTTGGCATTAGGTAACAGCTTCTTACAAACTTGGTCCCACTTTTCATGACATGGGGAGCGTTGTATGGACATCACTCAGCTATGGAGCCTAGGTGAGGTCACCCCCTCTAACCTTCCAAACAAAAAGAGAGGTAAAAGGAGGTAGAACATATGCTTGCATAGGGTTTCCTACTTGCTATTGCCAGTGATTGAGACTCTGGAGACCACGGAATTTGGGTGATTATGTAAAGAGAGTCTCATATGGTGATTCATTCTATGCAAAAGCATTGTGTTTGGTTGTGCCAGCGAAGAAGCTAGCTAAAGGCTTATAATGCAAATGTTTTTCTCTATTTTCATTTTTGGCTTTTAGACATCTTTTTGATGAGGTTTTAGTTGAACTTGCCAAGCTATAGCCAACAAAGGAAATTATCTGTCAGGTACTTTCTATAATCTTATGCTCATACCTGTTCATGCAAATGGTCTTTGGTTAATATATCATTGCCTTTCTTTGAGCTCTATGATGTCCTATTTGCAAATCCCTGAATACAGATTCACATGTAGTGACCCAGAGGAATTATGATTATTATTTTTAGATGAACCAAACCTCAGGATGAAGCAGTTACCCCATGGAAAGGATCCTGTCTATTTGTGTGTGCGTGAGTTGACCCAGAGGAGTTACGATTATTGTTTTTAGATGAACCAAGCCCCAGGATCAAGTAGTTAACCTAGGACCCTGTCTGTTTCAGTGTGTGTGTGATTTTGCCTTCAAGTTGTATTTTGATGTGCTCTCTTGCATGATTTGGAGATATCCAGTTGCTTCTATCTTTTGCCATTTTGTGTGTGAGATCAGCAATGCCAATATTTTTCAGATGCTTACAGAACATAACACCATTTCTTTTTCAGGCCACCAATATCATTATTGTATCATCTTATGAGCTTTTACTGTTTGCCAGTTGCTTTCCATTTTCAACATGAACAACCCCTACGGTGAAGATCAAGTAAGCTGTGAATCTTGGTGGCCATTTTAACAACCAAATGTAAGTGGGTTCTAAACATGTATACTTTCTGCAGGATGACACTACTGTTGTAGGTTTTGAAGTTCCAAAATCACCTGATTCAAGCTACAATAACGTGTACCCTGGGCATGAAGATGAGGCAAAGGACCCACCTCCTGTCCCTCCACACCTGCTACACCCCTTGCTCAGCCATCCGTCAAGCAGAGACACTTCTGGGACTCTTCCAGTGCCGCAGAATGTGATTCTCAACCATCTTTACATTGAAAATAGGGAGACCCCACGATCTGTGGTGGCGCTTGGTATCACTCACCGTTTCCGATCAAAATTTGTTACAGTAGTGCTTTACAAGCCAGTTCAAAGAAGTGCTAGTACCAGCACTTAATGTGCATACATGTAAACCTTCATTAGGATTGCTTGTCTGTCCTTGTTTTGACGGGGAGGAGAGTGATTACAGAACCCAAATAGGAAAATTGAAGAATGTTTATCGCCTTGAGAGGCCTATGAACTTAGATTTTGTTTCATCATTTGACTTTCAATTTCTCTGGACTTGAATTATCAATGCCATCTTATGAGGGTAGATCCCCCATTCATTTAGCTTTTGTGTTCATATTCTCATGGCAAGTATTTTGTATTTTATGATTTATACTCCCATAATAAGTATTCTGCATGCAGAAGATATTCTATTCAACTATACCCTGTATTGGAGTTTATCATGCTGCCAGCAGTCAGCTCATTCATTCCCTGTAGGCAGAAAAAGAAATGTATTTGAAAAGTCCAATCTTCATGAGATTGCATCTTTATTCATTGGCATGCCGTCCTATACCCACAGGTCATTGTTTCATGGACCTTGCCAGGCGTTCTTCCCTACTGCTGCAATCTGAAATGAAGGACCATATTAGTCATTGTCATTGTGTGAAGGAGAAAGAATTTTACATTGTTTTTTTTACTTATTTGAACTGCAGCATAAAAAAGTAGGAGGGTGGATTTTCCCGACACCATTTCAATCCATTAACCATCCATTACATGTTTTAGTAACTTGAAAGAGGATTTAGACTCGTGTGCATAGATGAGGACGAGGATGTGGTCGCGATAGTGGAAGGAATCTCCAATACCATGGTTTTTTATGGTAGTAATTCGTCAAATTCTTAAAAAAGAAAGCCTCATTACACTATCAAAAGTGGAGGAATATTGAGGCAAAATAAAACGGGAAAGTGTATACAAAATAAACCTCTTAAGAACCATGAGAATAATTGTTATAGATGTGATATGAAAAGATATTGGATTTATACCTATCATACATCTAAACATTTGGTCGACCTTTACCAAACATCAATAAAAGTAAAAGGAAAATAGATAGAAATGAATTTTACCGATGGTAATGGATTTGACCTAACCTACTATGACATTGATTTCTTTGAAGGTCCTAGTGAAAAAACTATTTGATAAATGATAAAAATACCAACATTGACTAATGTTACTTTATATCTTGTTATATCAATTAATATATCATTATTTCTTATATTTATATTATTATATTCATATCATTATTTACATTATGCCTTGTTTTTTCTTCTTCTTAATATTAATTATATCTAAAATCCATGTGTTCTTGGGTCTCAAGATAAATGAGGATGATGTATGTCTCATGTACATAATTCTTCAAGATAAAAAATACTTCCTCGAATTGACATTAACAAAAGTTAATGTAAGTACCATACTTGGTACTACAAACTTGGTTGAAAGCTTCAGAAAAGTAAACTTAATGTTACCAAATGGAACTAGATTCCATATAAATGATGTTCTATATTCTAGCAAATTTGCTCAGTTTTAAATATATTCACAAAAATGGATATCATATTGAAACTATGAATGGAGGGAATATAAAATATTTTTGCATTACTTCTATTATATCTAGTCAAAATCTTGTAGTGGAAAAACTCTCAGTTTTCTCCTCTGAGTTGTATCATATAACTATAAATTAAGCCTATTGAATCATATATTGTCATGAACCAGAAGTTCAACGACTCAAAAGTTTTTATCCTTTGTCATGACATATTAGGTTACCCAAGGTCTTCAATAATGCGTTAAATAATAGAACACTCACATGGGCATCCACTAAAGAACCAGGAAATTCTTTTACCCAATGAATACTCATGTGATGCCTACTCACAAAGTAAATTGATAGTTGGACCATCTTTTACTAAAGTCATATTTGAGTCACCAATCTTTTTAGAAGGAATACATGGGGGCACATGTGGGTCTATCCATCCATCATGTGGACCATTTCGTTGTTTTATGATCTTAATAGATGTTTTTGCTAGGTGGTCACATGTTTGTCTCCTTTCTACATGTAATGTTGTTTTTGCTAGGCTCCTTGCACAAATGATCAGATTACAAGCACAGTTTCCAAATTATTCAATCAAGACAATACGTTTTAATAATGCCAACAAATTTACTTCTTAAACATTTATTGACTATTGCATGTTAGTAGGAACAAATATTGAGTATCTTGTTTCTCATACTCATATCCAAAATGGTTTAGTAAAATCTTTTATCAACGTCTCCAATTAATAGCTTGATCATTATTAATGAAAACCAAATTACCTACTTTTGCCTGGGGATATGCTATTATGCATGTTGTATCTTTAGTCCGTATTCGACCTACAACTTACTATGAATACTCTTCTTCATAACTCGTACTTGGGAAACAATTAAATATCTCTCACTTATGAATATTTAGTTGTGCAATATATGTATATCAATTGCACCTATACAACAAACTAAAATGGGTCTTCAACAAAAATTTGATATTTATGTAGGTTTTGATTCTCTATCTATCATAAGATATCTTGAACCTTTAACAGTCGATGTTTTTATAGTTCGCTTTGTGGATTGTTATTATAATAAACGTGTTTTCCCACCATTAGGGGGAGAAAAAACTTATTTCAGAAAAATGATGAGAAATTACTTGGAACTCATCTACTAAATCATTTCAGATAAAAAATCAACAAAAAGGTGAAAATCCAAAAAGCAAGTTGTTTGAAAAGAACAAAGGTAAGCTAGCTTCGAGGATTTTGGCTTTAGAAAGTAAAGAACCCTTTTCTATACTTTATTCTTTCTTATTCTATTCTTCCACTTTGTTTCTTATTTGAATTTTAAGGATTTCCCTTTTGCTTTTTATATGGGGTAATTTGGTTATAAAAAAGAGTTATTTTTTATATTTTGAAAAGGCAAAGGTTAGTTTTACAAATTCAAGGTTAATTTGCCCCTTCTAACCACATATTCTTTTAAAATATAATTATACAAATACACATAATAATTAAAAATAAAATATCTCAAATAAAAGTTATTTTCAAAATATATTTAAAAACATTTTAAAGTACTAAATAACCTTTTATTTTGCTAAAATAGTTTTAAAAAATAGTTGTCAAAAACTATTTTTGAAAACACTTGCCAATAGAGCTTATTTTATGTTGGAATTGTTTTCAACCAAAAGAAATTGAAAACACTTTTGATTAATAGTTGTTGCCAAAATAGGTTTTGTAGAGTTATTAAATAAAAACAATATGTTTATGAAAATATATTTTATTTTTTTTAGTTTTTCATTTAATTTTTAGGGATTATTTTAAAAAATAATTGAATAAATATGAATAGTTTGAAAAATAAAATATAAGCAATAATGTTCTCAAGTATAAAGCATTATTGTCAAATAAACTTTTGCTTAAAAAAAAAAAAATGATAGAAGTGTTATTAAAATCAATTTTTTAATAACTATTTTTTAATAGATTTCTAATTCTAGTTATTTTACTTTGCAAAACCTTTTATCATAATAAGTTAAAAGAGAAAATATTGATAAAACTTAAATACTTTAAATAATATTAAATTAGTTTTTTTGAGTTAGAATATATTTGATAATGATTTTAAAAAATATACCTACTAATTTTAATACTTAAATAATATAATTTTTAAAATGCCAAAAAATTTGAAAACATTTCCAAAAATGGTTACGAGATTAATGTGACATCGATTTTTTTTTTCTTTTTCCTCACTTCGATTCCACTGAACAGTACGACTTTCGTACATTGTCTGGCAAATTTTAATTTTCTGGATTTTATGTGAAAATCAGAGCCATAAGTACATTTTACTCTTATCCTTAGCCTACTATTCAATCTGATCAAAAGTATGTCTTATAATGGAGTTCCCATAAAAAAGGGAGCCCTTATGAGATGAGACGATATAATATTAATTATTAAAATCGAACCAAAGGACAATTCATCATGCCTAGACTCTCTTGAAAAAAATAATAGTACACCCAAGAAACTTTCCAAGCTTGTGAAAGAGTAAGGAAGGTGTATCATATGGTTTGTGTCTCCATCACCCTGCGAGCAAACCATGTTAGAAAATGTATTTTGTGTATTTGGAAATTAAGATGCCTCCTTTGACCTGAGAAACTAGCAGTAGGAGATTGTGGAAGGGCGTCCCTTGATTGATTGCAAGTTGCAAACCAATTAATTTTTGCTACAAAAAAACAAAGAGGCCATAGAAAGAATTGTTTGGGCAATTCATAGATGTAAGTAACTTTTATACGAAGAAAAAAAGATGGGCAAACATAGAGATCTATGTATGATTAGGCAGCAGGGTAACTGAAATTTTCACCTAGTTAAGGGGTGGGAGAAAATGAGTGTTGAGACAGGTAACTGTGGAAGTAAGAGGGGCCTTAGATGCAGCCAATTTGGGTTGCTAGAAGTTGGAAACTATCCCAGGGCTATTTTCTTTGAAGCTCAGTGGTGTCACTTGACATCTATGAGGTAAGCAGTTGTCTTTCACTGTTACACTGCTGCCTTTTCAAAATCAAAGCAAACATTTTTAAATTGAAGTAAAGGGAAATGAAAAGTAATGTCCTTAATTTTTCACCACTGTGTACCAGAAAGCCTTGATGAGTCCCCATAGTCCAAGTCCAAAAAGCTAGAATATGATGTTCCCAGAAATGGACCACGGAAGAAATCGATCTTATAGCCCTCGAGACAAACTCCAAAAATATTGACTGAATATTGGCAAAATGCCAATTCAAGTAACTTATTGGATTTGTGTATGTACAGCAGATAACCTCTTCGGCAGGTCTAACCACAGTGTAACCTTAAACTAAATTGAATTTGTTTTTCTAACATGTTGTTTGGTTGGAAATAAAAAATAAGGACCAGCAATTAAGATGAGGATAAATGCAAAAAATGAAACAGGAAAATTTTACTTAATATATAGGATTATAAAACTGATCAGGGGGTTCTTGACCTTTGTGGTAAATAACTAGCTGCTGGGTCCTCCAAAGTCCAACCAAGGCTATGTGATCCTTTGGGATATACGATGAGACTTCCCCCGTTGATATGCAGATGCGGCAAAACGGATTCTGTATTTGTTTATTTGAGTTCCTCCAAGTGCTGCAACCATTGGGAATCTCCATTGGCTCTTTTGAGGCTTTTACAATGTCAACGGTTGCCTCGTATAAGTATCCCTCCACCATGTTCTCCCTCCCTCAGCATCACCTCTCTAGCTTCCTTCATACCAAGACAGGGAAGGAACACCACTTTCCAGAGAAAGAATGAGTAACATTGAAGGGTCCCCAGGAAGCTCCATGCATGGAGTCACAGGCCGAGAACAAACCTTTGCCTTTTCAGTGGCTTCCCCAATCGTCCCAACTGACACCTCTGCTAACTTTGCTTTACCGGTCGATTCTGAGCATAAGGCCAAGGTTTTCAAGATCCTTTCCCTTGCCAATCCTCATATGAGAACCTTTCACCTCTCTTGGATCTCCTTCTTCACTTGTTTTGTTTCCACTTTTGCCGCTGCTCCTCTTGTCCCCATCATACGCGACAACCTCAACCTTAAGAAAGGAGACATTGGAAACGCTGGAGTGGCTTCTGTTTCAGGAAGCATTTTCTCCAGGCTAGTAATGGGTGCAGTTTGTGACCTGTTGGGACCACGGTATGGGTGTGCTTTCCTTATCATGCTATCCGCCCCAACCGTCTTCTGCATGTCCTTTGTGTCATCAGCAGGAGGCTACATAGCTGTTCGGTTCATGATCGGATTCTCCCTGGCCACCTTTGTGTCTTGCCAGTACTGGATGAGCACCATGTTTAATGGTAAGATCATTGGTCTTGTCAATGGAACCGCCGCTGGGTGGGGAAACATGGGTGGTGGAGCAACTCAGCTCATAATGCCACTGCTGTATGAGGTAATCTGCAGAGTTGGTTCCACTCCATTTACTGCCTGGAGGATTGCATTCTTCATTCCAGGGTGGCTTCATGTGATCATGGGGATCTTAGTCTTAACTCTTGGCCAAGACCTACCTGATGGGAACCTCAGCACCCTGCAGAAAAAGGGAGATGTGTCCAAAGATAAGTTCTCTAAGGTCAGTTTTTTAACCCTCTCATGAGATCATGAACTTTTTGTTGGTGATGATCTGATAAGTTTCAAGCTAATAAGTTGTGTTTGTTCAGGTTTTCTGGTATGCCATCACGAACTATAGAACATGGATCTTTGTCCTGCTCTACGGCTACTCCATGGGTGTGGAGTTGTCCATTGATAACGTAATTGCAGAATATTTCTATGATAGGTACGTTTCCTCCTCCTCACACGTTTCTCCCGAGTTCATGGGTTTGGGTATGGACCTCAACCACTCCTGATGTTAAAATATGCTGGTTGATATGAAAGCAAAGGCCAGAAAGAGGGGCAAAAAGCAAAATTAAAAAGTAAAAGAATTGAACTAACTATATGACGTTCTATATGTAACAGGTTCAATCTCAAGCTACACACTGCCGGAATCATTGCCGCCACCTTCGGCATGGCCAACCTCGTGGCCCGCCCCTTTGGTGGATACAGTTCAGACTTAGCAGGCCGAAGATTCGGCATGAGGGGCAGGCTATGGACCCTTTGGATCCTCCAAACTCTTGGAGGGGTATTCTGTATCTGGCTCGGCCGTGCCAATTCACTTCCCATTGCAGTCTTGGCCATGATGCTCTTCTCCGTTGGAGCTCAAGCCGCATGTGGAGCAACTTTTGGCATCGTTCCTTTCATTTCTCGACGATCTTTGGGCATAATATCTGGCCTAACCGGTGCAGGTGGGAACTTTGGCTCCGGACTGACCCAGTTGGTGTTCTTCAGCTCCTCAAAATTCTCCACAGCAACAGGCCTCTCCTTAATGGGGGCCATGATTGTCGCTTGCACTCTTCCCGTGACATTGGTGCACTTCCCACAGTGGGGAAGCATGTTCCTCCCACCTTCAAAGGACGTGATAAAAGGTACTGAAGAACACTATTACGAGTCCGAGTGGAATGAGGAGGAGAAGCAGAAGGGTATGCACCAGGGAAGTCTCAAGTTCGCGGAGAACAGCCGGTCAGAGCGTGGCAAACGCGTTGCCTCAGCACCAACCCCTCCCAATTCTACACCATCTCATGTTTAGTGCACAAGGCAAGATCGACATGCCTGCATAAGATGAGTACAAAGTTGCTTAACGATGAAGAATAAGTTCATGAGGTGTCAAGAGGGATGAAGTAATAAGTTGTTTACACTTGACATTATTGCTTGAATCGTTAATTAAAAGAGGCACTTTCTAGTAAAGGGTGAGATTTGTTAAAAGAGACATTTCCAGTGAGGGTAAATTGTTGAAATTAAGAGGCACTTCCTATGGGTGAGATGCTGTGAAACAATTGTTACCAAGCAAAAAGAATATTTCATGATCTTAGACTTCATATATATTTATACAATGTATCTTTTGATCTAAGACTTCATATCTATTAGATAGATTTAATTATGTCCCTCAACTTGCATTTTGTATTTAATTAGAATGTAAAGATGCTAACCTGTTTATTGCTTGTGGAACCTTTAGAGGGAAAAGGAGGCCATTATGATGATGGGACCAGTAGTTCTTTAAAGGATAACAAACCTAGTTTTGGGTCAAATTAACCACCTTTTGATCATTAGAATATATATTTTGAATGGTTTTAAATAATTATTCAAAATAATTATTTGTTACCATGCAATCATTGTTTGATTAATTTTCTTAATTCAAAGAACAATTAGTTTGAAACTGGATTTTGAAATTGTAACTTCAAAATTTAATAAAGTCCCTGTGCAAGTCTTGTGTTACATACTTTGATCCATGGCCCTTATGCAAGTGGCAACGCATCTTTTGAGGGAGCCTGGGTCTCTCGAAGATCAACCCTACGAAAGATTATAGTCTAACCTTAAAACCCATGGGGTTTAGATAGACTCTGATATGTGCTTAAGTACTTTAATTCAACTTGAGCTTGTGTCACTTAATATAATCCATTGGATCCTAATTAAATAATTAATCTTATTAGACTCTAATTAATTAATTAGTTCAATTAAGAAAAAACTCTTAATAATTAGTCATTAAATCATGTGCAACCTAACACTTTTATCAAAATGTCCGCACATAAACAGTTCATTCCTCATAAAGCTTCAAAATAAATAATCACAAGTTCTTATGCAATCTTGTGTTTTTACCAAAATGTGCTTATGTACACATATGATGATCTCCAATTTCTCTCAAACCTTTATGCCAACAAAGTTTGTAAACTCAAGTTAGGACCACTAGGACCCATAAGAAAATATCAACCGCCTCGTAATCCAATTATGAAGTTGACTCAATCCTTCATTAAAGAAAGTCCAATTGCACTCTAGTATCTTATGTCATTATATCAAGACTAGAATAAATTAAATTAAATTTAATCAATTCCTCCAGTCTGTGACATATTATCCACTGCATGCAGACTTTCTATTAATTGATGTTTATAATCTAATAAGATAAATGCTATCAACTTCTCAAAATTATCTTTACAATTCTTAAGTCTCAAATCTTCTTATTATATGATCAAATAACATACTCTAACTCATAAAAAATTATGTCAAATTCCATTAAATGAATTATTACAGCACCACAGCTTTTTTGTCACAACTCCTTAGGATTACTTAAGGAAAAACAGTGTCTCAATCCCATGAAATGTCATGATGTCTATCTTGAAAATACATGTTTGTCACATTCCTTAATCAATAATGACTTAATTTATAAGGAATATATGACTACCTTAAAGTCTTAACCATAGGTCAAAGTCACTAAAGACCTTAACACTAAATTAATATTCTTTTGAACTTGAGAGTTTAGACAACATTGTAGCTTGGTAAATCATGACTCCCTGATGGCTAATGTCATGATTCATCATAGGTCTTGTTTAATGTGCAATCATACACACTAGTGCATTTACCATGGGAAACTCATCTTGATGAATAAGACAAATCATTATTCCAATTAAAAGGTAGTATATTACAACTTCAGATGTATTATTTAAGTCTACAAATTGGTCAAGTACAAGTCATTAACTTGTAAGGAACTCATAATTTAGATCTTCCCTACAACTCTAATGTAACCAAAGTCATATATAATGCAAGTGATACATGTCAAAATGATCAAATAAAAGTAAATGCAAATAAAGATAAAATAGTAAAAACTAATTTTGTTATATCATGTCTTACTTTTAAAAACTCAACCCAACAATTGCATCCATTAAATCTTTGTAATTATTTAATCCTTGGGAAAAAATTATACTTGACTCTTGTCAGGTACTACAATCCACACTCCTTACACTTGAGGACTTGGCTCCATCCTTACACACCTTTTTCTTTCTTACCTTTTCAAAAATCATCTTTTCTTCCCTTTGACATGAATATTATTATTATTATTTAAATAAATCAATATTATTGAAAGAAAATTAACATCATTCTCTGATAGCTATAACTGCTTTCTAGTGGTATAAAAATGTGTGCAAAAGGAAATAAAAGTTTTCTTGAAATCTAAAAATTAATTATACCTTGACATTTTTTAAAATTTTCAAATATTGTAGATAGTTTATTTGTTTATTTTTGTAAGATTATTATAAAATTATTGGACAGTAAAAGTATGATACTACAATTATATCTGTTTTGCTTGGACTGCATTATAATTGTTGAATTTATAATTCATTTTCTGAAAATTGTTAATAAGAGATTAAAGTCATTAGTTAAATTATTTTACAAAGTTTATAAATTTCTAGGCTAAAAATAAAAATAAAAAATCTATAATAAAGGTGTAAAAGAAAACCAATTGAGTTTTGGTGATAAAAATTATATGTATAGTATAAACAGTCTTTAAAGGATGTTATCTTCTAAGTATATATATAATCTAAAATTTTACTAGGTTTTTTTGAAACTCAAAGATTTGATAATTTTGTTCGCATTGAATTAAAATTTTTTTTGATAGATTCAAACATTTAGGAGTTATTTAAATTTTTATAGTTTTAATATTTTATTTTATTTATAAATTATAAGTTATTAAATTCAAGCAATGGGAGCAGTTCCTGACGTGCAGCAATCTCCCTAACAATTCTACAGAGACAGTTGCGAGCAAGGTAAACAAAAGGCATTCAAACTGGAAAAGAGGTAGGTCTTGATGGTGAGTTTTTCATCTAAGAATTATATGCCAACAAGTAACTAACTTAGGCATCGGAGGAGATTGCCCGGAAACATATCCGGGTAATCTTTCTTTTGCAGGAAGGAAGGAATGTTGCCGAAAAGGAATAGCAACTAGGGGCAACACTGGTTGAACCTTGGATTGCAGGTAAAAGTGCGAGACAAACGGAGGACAAAAGTTTTGGAATTTCAGCTCCAACAGTTTTGTTCTCCCATATTAAATAATAATGGTTCCAATTTGGATTTTATTTTGTTAATAGCAATAACCACCAAACAAAATTTCTATTATGGAAGTACCTATATATAAGGTAATATTAATATAACCAATGAAATATTTATTTTATAAATAAGGATCTAGAAGGCCAAAAGGATTTTTTTTTTTTTTTTTTTTAAGGAAAAGACAATTTAGTGATTGATTGATATCAGCAGAAAAATAAGTATAAACGACAAAAAGGAAAAGCATTTGAAAATTTTCTATTTTCTAATGAAGTAATGAGAAAAATTTATTTAAATTTTAAATCTTCATATATACTTGTTTATTGGACTCGACTTAAGAGGAATGCCTTATGGTCATCCTTACATTGATTTATTGAGGTAATTTTGGACCACAAAATATACTTGGAAAAAAAAATATTTATATGGTTATATGAGAATTATCTTGTGGTATTGAAAGTAGAGAAAAAGAAATATGTAACTAAAAACATGTTTATTAACTTGAAAAATTATATATTTTCTGAACGAATAACTTTAAGAAAATATATCTAGTACTAAAAAAGATAAATACATTTCAACTTATTTTATGGAATGAAACCAAGATTCTCTTTTTAAGGTGATGCTGTTCCTATAAGAAAAATATTTATTGTGACTTAAATGCCAAATTTGGGGGTTGCATTTGGAAATATAATAACATATATACGTATTTGTAATGTCAATGTATTTATAGAAATTGGAGAATACTAGATACTTTATAATCATTTTTATATGTGATGTCCTACTAATTTGTTCTTGAATATGCGGAAAGTTATAGTGCTATAGTGATGGGAAGAAAGAAAGTGGAAGAAGATCGATGTGATTACCTATGACAAATCGACAAGTGTATAAGATGAGGCAAAGAACCATTCTATTAAGGGGTGGTTCTCTCAGAACTAGCAAATAAGATAATCCATAGTCATCGAGGAGGATGGGTTAAGCCCACAAGGGAGTCACCTCCGAAGGTAACCTAACCTTTATGATTAGAGATCCTATGAGGATGGTTTAATGGATAGAAACAATCCACACTATGTGACTCATAAGTAACATTAACTTTGAGGAGAGAGATTTTTCTTCATCCCTATGATGATAGTGCTACCAACATGATATTAGAAAAGGTTTTATCCTAAATGAACCCAAGGTAGAAAGTATTGTGAGGTACAAGTCACATGTACCTTTGGCAAACTCACCTAAGTGAGAGTTGTCGTAAGGTTACAACTATGGAATTGTGTTATTCTCTATTAACTCTCATGAGAATCAAGATACCAATGCATAACCAATATTAATAGCATTATCTCGCTTAGAACCAAGTTCATATCAATATTATGTGTACAGCATGTAGAAGTTTAGTTCAAGGACCTAGTTCAAGATATGGTTCACTATGGATTCTCAAATTGAAATGGTCAAAATGACTAAATATAAGTTCACACTTGAAAGACACTTATATTTGTCGTATGATATAAAAATTGCCCTAGTTTTTTCTTTTATTAGTTATTTTCTTTATTGTTATTTGTAAAGTTCAAGTCTATTATTTTCAAGGTTACAAAATCCTAATTTAAAACATGTAATTTAATAACCATAAATATTTCTAACTATTGAGGATTTATGAGTCTTAATACTTTTATCCATTACATACCCAACGGTCATCTCTTACTCAATAAAAACAACTTTCCTTTTACCTTTGAAATTATTCTAAAATATTTAAAGATTGTTTTTCTTTTCCCTTATGGTTTCTGTAAGTCTTTTTATCCTTAATCTTCATAGTTTTTGGACAACTCGTTCGTGGATGAGTTCTTCATAATCTTCCTATGGATGTGCTTGTAGAGGAGATACTGTTGTGAACTAATTAGGGTTGTATTTTGGAATTGCTATTGGCCGTCGATACCCGTATATAGGAAGGCAATAGTGGTTTTAGAAGAACGTGTTCTCACATGCCTCACCAAATTGGGTCAACTTTTCTTATCTCCATTAATTTTTATTTTCCATGATTTTGATTTATTATTTGTTAAATGTACTAAAATTTATATGTTTTTTATAAAGTAGGAAAATTTTCTAAAACAAGTACCAGCACCAAAATGTGCACGCAATATAAACCTTCATTAGGGTTTGCTTGTCTGTCTGTTGTTTCGACAGGGAGAGTGGTTGCATAACCCAAATAGGAAAATTGAAGAATGTTCATTGCCTTAAGCTGCCTATGAACTTAGATTTTGTTTCATCATTTGACTTTAAGTTTCTCTAGACATAAGTTTGGTACCATCTCATGATTGTAGATCCCCCATCCATTTAATTAGTTTTAATTATTCATATTTTCCTTCAAAATATTTTGCATGAAGATAATATTCTATTCAAGCATACCCTGTTTGCTTATATCAGAGTTTATCCTTCCAACCCACAGGCAGAAGAGGAATTAATGCGTTTGCAAAGTCTAATCCTCACGACGACTCTCTCTATATTCATTGGTGTGTGATCATATATCCACAGCTCATTTTTTCATTATCCTCTTTGCTAGGCTGTCATCAATGCTGCAATCTGAAATGAAAGATCATATTGGTCATTGTCATTGTGTGAAAAGATAGAAATGTACGGTGCTGGTCTGATGAGTTTATAATAATGGTCAGGGGGACGCAGTTTATATGCGTTGTTTATAATGAGGCTGTTGTTAATAGGTTTGGTACGTTGACTTGCTTCATATAAACCTTCCCTGCGTATGCTTTCTTGTTTATTAGCTAAGATTGAAGGCCACCAGCAGGTGATTTCGTCATCAATTCCAATAATTAACAGGCCGCATGGTGTCATTTCTCAGGCTTGTATTAATCATATCACTATTGAAAGTAACTGAGTAGCATGAGATGAATGGGTGTGTGGCTAGCCTAGATTCAGAGCACTTTCTAATTAGAAGGATGTTCTTCTAGATGGGTTGTGGACAAACTTTCATCATTCCACTAAACTTTCGGCTGGAAAAAGAAAACCAGTTGTTTTTGGATTTAATATCTCTTTTCACTATTTGAACCATAGTCCGTAAAAGTTGAAGGCAGTGAATGTCTGGGTTTCTTTCAAGAGCATTTGAGTCTTTAGATATTTTTGTTTCTACTAAGGACACAACTTCAATCTTTTCTTAGAAGATCAAAACAAAATTCAAATAAAAACAAAATAAATAATAAATTTCCTTAGATGTTCTAACTCGATCTATAGATTATTTGATCAGTTGGGCCGACTTAATGTGATATGAACTTTTTTTTTCCCCAAAATCAATTCCACCAAACTGTACGACTTTTCGTACCTTGTCTGGCAAATTTTAAAATCATGTTCAATCATTCATGTTTTTGTTTAATTTTTGGGACCTTTTTTAAAAAAAAAATAAAAATCAGATGTACGAGTACTTATCCCTAATGAGTACTTATCCCTAAAAAAAGGGCAGATATAATGCCTCAACATTCTCCTCTTATCCTTGTCCTACTAAGCAATCTGATCAAGTACAAGGTCTTATAATGGAGTTCTTATAAAAATAAAATAAAAAAAAGGAGCCCTTATGAGATGAGATCATATAAAAATAGTATCCCCCTAATTTTGAGCTCTTAAACAATGTAAACAGGCCTTCAACTACAGTTTCTTGCCTTTGATTTCCACCAAAATCCAACTAAAGGACAAGTATCATGTCCACGATGTCTTGAAAAATAATTCGCTCAGGAAACTTTCAAAGCTCGTGAAAGGGTAAGGAAGGCATATGATATGATTTGTGTCTCCATCAAACCTGCAAGCAAACCACGTTACAAAAGTTAGTTTGTGTAGTAGGAAATTAAGATGTATTGTTTGACCTTGAGAAGTGGTAGGAGAATGTGGGGCCAGAGTTTTAGTGTGGACAGATGCCTATGATGTAACCGTTTGTTTGAGAAGTTGAAAAGTTTTTCGGTCTGAAAGGGAGAGAGGAATTGGGTTATCTAACTCAGTGGCTCTTGATTGACTTGCAACTTGCAAGACATCGAATTTTGCCATGAAAAAAATTAAGGGTCCATAAGAATGGTTTGGGGTATTGGCATTTGGATATATGCAACTTATTTTGATTTCGTCATTGTTAGGAAGTGCGTGTGTTTTTTCTGAATTGATGCCATTGATAATGATTTGTCACTGCATTGGAACTATGAAAGGGGGGGAAAAGCGTGGAGAAACACAAAGATCTATATGATTTGGCTGCAAGTTAAATTCAGTATTTTCACCTAAAGGGTAGGAAAAATGAGTTGAAGTTGGATCGTGGCTGGTCTAATCAATGTGGATGAATGTTAGTTCTAATGGATTTAAATACAGCCTAGTTGGGTTGCTAGAAGTTGGAAATTGCCCGCACCAATTAAAAAAATTACATAAATTTCCAATTTTGGTTCTTATTGGGTATTCCCATTCTATGCCACTGGTTGTCCCCAGGGCTATTCCACTTCAAGCTCAAGTGGGACAGCATCCATGAGATATGCATCTCTCTCAATGTTAAAAATGTTCACTGCTGCCTTTAATTTTCAAAATCATAGCGAACCTATTAAAATTCCAGTCGACAGCAATGACAACTGATGTATTTTTTCCCTACTGTGTGCTAAGACTCCTAGATGGATCCCCATAATCCCAGCCCAAAGCTAAAATATGATGTTCCCAGAAGTGAAATGGACCACAGAAGGAATTAATTTTATAGCCCTCGGGACAAACTTCAAAGGATGTATACAAGCAAGTCAGCCAAAAAAGTACCCCTGGTTGAATGCAGCAACACTACGGATTTGCATATGTACAGCAGATGACCGCATTCCAATAGGTCTAACCACGTTGTTACCCTCAAGCTAAATTGCATTATTTTTCTAAAAAGTTGTTTAGTCGAAAAGAAAATTAAGAACCCGACAATAATCAGATGCTGATATTGGCAGAAAAGAAATGGCAAAGTTTTACTAAATAATACATATATAATATTACAAAACTGAGGGTGGTTCCTGCCTTTTGTGGTAATTCATTAGCTGCTGGGCCCTCCTAGTAAGGCTATGTGATCCTTTGGGATATACGATGAGACTTTCCCTGTTGATATGAAGATGCGGCAAACGGGATTCTGTATTTGTTTATTTGAGTTCCTCCAAGTGCTGCAACCATTGGGAATCTCCATTGGCTCTTTTGGGGCTTTTACAATGTCAACGGTTGCCTCGTATAAGTATCCCTCCACCACGTTCTACCTCCCTCAGCATCACTTCTCTAGCTTCCTTCATACCAAGACAGGGAAGGAACACCACTTTCCAGAGAAAGAATGAGTAACATTGAAGGGTCCCCAGGAAGCTCCATGCATGGAGTCACAGGCCGAGAACAAACCTTTGCCTTTTCAGTGGCTTCCCCAATCGTCCCAACTGACACCTCTGCTAACTTTGCTTTACCGGTCGATTCTGAGCATAAGGCCAAGGTTTTCAAGATCCTTTCCCTTGCCAATCCTCATATGAGAACCTTTCACCTCTCTTGGATCTCCTTCTTCACTTGTTTTGTTTCCACTTTTGCCGCTGCTCCTCTTGTCCCCATCATACGCGACAACCTCAACCTTAAGAAAGGAGACATTGGAAACGCTGGAGTGGCTTCTGTTTCAGGAAGCATTTTCTCCAGGCTAGTGATGGGTGCAGTTTGTGACCTGTTGGGACCACGGTATGGGTGTGCTTTCCTTATCATGCTATCCGCCCCAACCGTCTTCTGCATGTCCTTTGTGTCATCAGCAGAAGGCTACATAGCTGTTCGGTTCATGATCGGATTCTCCCTGGCCACCTTTGTGTCTTGCCAGTACTGGATGAGCACCATGTTTAATGGTAAGATCATTGGTCTTGTCAATGGAACCGCCGCTGGGTGGGGAAACATGGGTGGTGGAGCAACTCAGCTCATAATGCCAGTGCTGTATGAGATAATCTGCAGAGTTGGTTCCACTCCATTTACTGCCTGGAGGATTGCATTCTTCATTCCAGGGTGGCTTCATGTGATCATGGGGATCTTAGTCTTAACTCTTGGCCAAGACCTACCTGATGGGAACCTCGGCACCCTGCAGAAAAAGGGAGATGTGTCCAAAGATAAGTTCTCTAGGGTCAGTTTTTTAACCCTCTCATGAGATCATGAACTTTTTGTTGGTGATGATCTGATAAGTTTCAAGCTAATAAGTTGTGTTTGTTCAGGTTTTCTGGTATGCCATCACGAACTATAGAACATGGATCTTTGTCCTGCTCTATGGCTACTCCATGGGTGTAGAGTTGTCCATTGATAACGTAATTGCAGAATATTTCTATGATAGGTACGTTTCCTCCTCCTCACACGTTTCTCCCGAGTTCATGGGTTTGGGTATGGATCTCAACCACTCCTGATGTTAAAACATGCTGGTTGATATGAAAGCAAAGGCCAGAAAGAGGGGCAAAAAGCTAAATTAAAAAGTAAAAGAATTGAACTAACTAGATGACGTTCTATATGTAACAGGTTCAATCTCAAGCTACACACTGCCGGAATCATTGCCGCCACCTTTGGCATGGCCAACCTCGTGGCCCGCCCCTTTGGTGGATACAGTTCAGACTTAGCAGGCCGAAGATTCGGCATGAGGGGCAGGCTATGGACCCTTTGGATCCTCCAAACTCTTGGAGGGGTATTCTGTATCTGGCTCGGCCGTGCCAATTCACTTCCCATTGCAGTCTTGGCCATGATGCTCTTCTCCGTTGGAGCTCAAGCCGCATGTGGAGCAACTTTTGGCATCGTTCCTTTCATTTCTCGACGATCTTTGGGCATAATATCTGGCCTAACCGGTGCAGGTGGGAACTTTGGCTCCGGACTGACCCAGTTGGTGTTCTTCAGCTCCTCAAAATTCTCCACAGCAACAGGCCTCTCCTTAATGGGGGCCATGATTGTCGCTTGCACTCTTCCCGTGACATTGGTGCACTTCCCACAGTGGGGAAGCATGTTCCTCCCACCTTCAAAGGACGTGGTAAAAGGTACTGAAGAACACTATTACGAGTCCGAGTGGAATGAGGAGGAGAAGCAGAAGGGTATGCACCAGGGGAGTCTCAAGTTCGCGGAGAACAGCCGGTCAGAGCGTGGCAAACGCGTTGCCTCAGCACCAACCCCTCCCAACTCTACACCATCCCAGGTTTAGCTCACAGGTCTAGATCAACGTGCATGCAAGTGAAACCCAATAAAAACCAGAGGCTGTGCACTTGTGATACATCTTTCCCCTTTAGAATCTTCTGTATTTTACTTTCACCTTTTTCATTTTAACTGGTGTTCTTTTGTATGAATCATAATCTTGCTGATATATCCATATAGAGGATTCTGTGTTCTTTGGTCGTGAAGACTAGATTCAGATTTCAGATTTCAGTTGGGGATGAATGCGTAAATGGTATGCATATTCCGAGGGATTCTACCATACATATATTAAAGTATTATAATTGATCTGGCCGGATCCAAGTACATCTGGGCTTGCAACTTGCCAGGATACAAGGCCTTCTATGATTGCGTGGAATTGAAAATATTTTATTTAATATTATGAAGATTCTCAATTATTTCCTGGGTATCCGGAGAAGTTGACCTATTTTTGGTTGTGAACAAATTAAGTATAATAAGATATATATAAAAATATAGTAATAAACAAACAAGCATATAAATATATGTAGCTTAGTTGGAGCATATAATCACTAGAAGTGATGTATTTAAGGCCACCCAAGTTGTGGTGGCAATCATCAAACCTCACTTTTGAACAGATAATAAACAAGAGGCCTTTGAAGCATCATATCTCAACATTGTGAATGCTACTTAAAACTGAATCATGGGCAGAGGCAATCCAACTTTTTCTGATATATATGATGGAGAAGTATTGATGGCTTTCTTGGATGTTGGGGAAATGTGGCCTAGCTCGGTATAAGATACAGGAAAGTAACTCTGACCTCTTCTGGAGACGTGCGCTAAAGCACATAGGATTTCCAATGGAATGATGAACATTTGACTGGGTAGATCTACCATTTTCAATCAAATGGGGGAGAGTATGCATATGGTGCTGATGCCACTGGGGTTTTCTTGATCGTTCATCCTACTTGATGGGGAATGGGTGGAGAGGGAAAGCGGGGTGCAAACACAAGCTAGGTAGAATAGATCAGAATGAAAACCAAGAACAGGGAGAAACACTTCTCTCTTAAGTAACTCATGAGTTGATTCAAGCTGGTTCACCACTGTAAAATCATAAAGCAGTTGATGAGTTTAAGAACCCTGGGGTGTCCTCAATTAGGCCAGTGACCTTGTGACTATCAAATAGGCATATGGAATGTGCTCATAGAAAACACCTGAAAAAAGAAAATCGGAAAAAGCATGTAGCTCAAAGAACTGAAAACCAACGAGGCATGAGCGGTTCCAAAGCTGAGCCCGCTTTACAAAATTCCAAGCCAACTTGGTGGAATTCCATAAAAATAAAATAATTCATTAATTAAAATCAAGACGCTGCAGCAATGACTCCAGAAAAGCACAAGCAGAATGGTTGTCCCATAGAGCTGCATTTATGTGTTCTATTTGGTGTTTGAAAGGAGTAGATCCTGAAAATGGGAATGAAAGAATCCACATCCACTTTGTGCTCTCAACACATCAGTCCAGATTTCTGCTGACTACAACTCTGCAGCCAGAGTGCCTTGGGCAACATGGAATTGGGTTATCATTTGGTAGCTGATACAGAAAGAATTAGACTAACTATTGGCTAAATAGCTTACTGATCCTGCAGAATTTTTTGTTCTTCAAATTTTATAGAATATGTATACTGTACCCAGTGTTTTTGAAAAATCAAACGTTTGATAAAATTTTAAAAATAATTTATAATGCTTTTTGAAGAAATACTTGATATACGATTCTTTCAATTACATTTTAAAGGAAACACTACCAAATGCACTCAAAATATCAGGTTAGTCTCCAGCTCCACACAGCCGGGTTTTTTGATGTGGCAGCGTCACCAACTCACAGAATTCCACACCCCATGTTTAGTGCCAAGGCAAGATCAACATCGTGGTGTGCAAGTGGAACCCTGTAGTAAGAAAAGGTCTTGTACTCATCTGCACTTTCATTATTTTTTTTTTCCTCTGTTTTTCTCTGCTTTCCATCATTCTTTCTTGAAATATCAGTTGTACAAGGCGGAAATTAATCATAAATCTCCGAAACTTTTGATAAAAATAGGTTTCCCTTCCAGTATTTGATTACTAGTGGAGCCTCATGGATATATGAATCCACTAGTGGCCTTCCACCCAACTAGGAATTATCCATAAAGGTCACATTCTATTATAAATATAACAGAAATTTGGAATTTCCCGCCTTAGCAGGAAAAATTGACTTGGCTTTGATTGTGTGAAACGAAGTAAGAAAATACTAGATAAATTACTTGACCTGTGCATAGTATCAGAAAACTAGAATCATACCTATATGCAAAATTACACTTCATTTTTACTCTTATTGACTCTGAGATGCAAACCTATATGATAGGGCTATGAAGAACTACAATTGTTTGCAGGGGATCCATTGCAGTACACTCAAAGTTCATGACTTGTTCTGTTGCTATGCAAAAACAAAATGGAAACATCCCCTCTGTAGGCACTGCAGATGAAGAAAGAGATAGCCACTTTACATGTATTTACCATGGTTAGCAACTCTCACTTCCTAGAGTGCCATTGGAGATCTGTGAAGCTGCATGCTTGCTTAGACATCAACTTGTCTCGATTATCTTAAAAGTTCAAACATGCTATCAAGCAGTACACATCAGATCACTTCAATTTGTGTTGTGATCAGTTGTGAATAAAATGTAAATGTAAACCTATGAGAAGGTGGAATGCCAATGAAGGTGATTATGACAGCCATTCATCAAAAGCTGATGATGCCATGCCCTGTTTGATATTCTATTAGCTTCTTGACCTGGTTATTCGGCTATAATCAAGATATTGGTTATCTAGTTTTGATGGGAAGATGTGCTTTTACAGATCCACGGGAAGAAGATTAGCCAAATGTTGGACGCTAAAATGATTTTGGTAACATTTTACTTTTGCGATATTGCAAAGTTGAGGCAGCAATATTACAAGATATACATTCGTCAACCATCAACAGTAGCGCATAAAATGAAGCTTGAACTCACTTTTGATCTTCTGCGACTGCAAGTTGGTTACATTCTTTGATAATGATGTGGGGATGAAATCAGGAGCAAAAATCTCAATTAGAAGAAAGACATGATAACAACAAAACTATGAACTCAACTTCCCACTGCCACCACAAGTGCTACAGGAACGGGCAGAAGAGCACTTAGTACAGTAACTCCATTTCTTCGGAAGCCTGTTACAATGCAGCGACAAATTTAGAACATTAATGCAGCCCAAAGTTATACAGGGTAGAGACACTAAGGTAAGGGCAAATGTACCCTGCAGTGTATCGAGTAGCCATATTCTTTGCAGTCAATCTTGCCTTCTCAGCACTTGCCTCTGACAGTTTCTTAAGCACAAATCCTTCACCATTGCATTCAGAACATATGCCAGAACCACCACAATCTTCACAAATTTTTAAAGGAATCTGTTTCCTAAGAAAGTATGCAATTAGAAAGACATCTCAGAAATAGAAAAGGAGCCATAAGTGATCATACAGAAAAAGGGGTATCGAAGGGGAATTTTGGATGCTGCCAAGAATGCATGTTGGCATGCCACTTATGTCAAAACAGAGAGTTCTGTATATATTATATGCTGGACACCAAATACACACACACACACAGAAACTCAAAATCCATTTTTTATTGTAACTGTTAAAAAATGCAACAAACATAAGTTCCTTTATCCAACCATTTTTGACAGAGCTGATCCTTGATATCAGATAACATCACCAAGTTTATATAAGATAAACATTAGGTGATTTTCCATGTCACATTAAACACAATTCAATGCTTTAATGCTCATTAAACACAAAATAAGGTATATAAAGCTCTTTGGTGCAGATGCTCAGAGAACAATGACTTTTTATGAATCCAAAACAAATAAAAATAGGGCAAACAACAGTTTGTCACCAATAAGACCCAGAGCGGATAATATTCAGTAGGAGAAATTTCGCATTAACATATCTTACAATAAGACATTTTCTAATTACAACTCATTTTATAGAGGCTACATCGCGCATTCTTCTTCACCTAAGTTGCAGATATGTTAAGATTTTCCTTTTAGACATGATGTTTGTAGTTACAGGTTTGTAGATTAGTTACATACCTCAGTTGCTTCAGAAGATCTACTTCTTCTTACAAGAAGTGTAGCTGCAGCACCCACAACTGTGGCAGCAATTGCTACAGAAGCGGCTGTTTCTGGTAGTGCATAAGATACTCCACATATTTTTCTTCGTTGAGCTTGTAACTTCACATCAGTTAAAGAACTAGGATCTGGATCAAACGCATTATGAATATGAGGCTTGAAGTCCCTACTTGCTTCACAGCATCAAAAGTAAGATCAGTTATAGCAATTCAACCACATTGTGTTTTGTATCTCACACAATAGAAAATCATAGACACTGAAAAATATTTTAGTGTCAATGAATTGTAAAAAAACAAAAACTTTAGCTTTCTAATTGCCGGTTTCTACCAACAGATTCACCAACATAATCAAGGTGAGAGATATGTTATCTAAGTAAACATTAAACAACATATTTATGCCATCCCTAGATTCAATTGGAATGAGAATAAGTCATGGCATCAATTACAAAAATCAAACTAATTAGCTACATATACTAAAATCTAAAAGTATCAGTCAGGGAAGATATTGCAAAGTGCAATTAATAGTTACTTCCATGATTCAAATACAATTTTGTTGAACATGTGCATCAGCCAGAGACCAAGAGAACAAAGTTATTAGTTTCAAACTGGGAACTTGATGAAAAGATCAGCAACTTGAAAGAGATTGAAATACTACAACAAATTTGTGAACTCTCGAATGTAATGCATGCCAAAATCAATTTCTGAGTAGTTATGAAACACAAAGTAGAATACATTGAGTGGAAGCCTTGGAAATAACCCCAAACCACAAAATCTGTTATATAGACACAAGATGATAGCTTGCTAGATTAGAAGTGTAACAGTCCTGTTACAAATTAATTACAGCAGACCACTTAGAGAAAGCAACTCCAGAATTTCCGAAAGAAATTTCTATGCAAAAAAGATCTTTAAACAGGTAAAATGTTATGGATTCCCCAAAACTAAGCGTTATTAAAATTTAGGAATGTGATAAAGGCAGTGCTTATTTCTACAATTACTCAATTTCCCCTGTCCACTCTAGCAGGGAAATGCATGACCCAGAAATATATGCAGTACATATTCTTCCTATATTACAAATGAAAATATTATTCCCAGAGAGGGGACTAAACAATCTAACATCCTCCCTTGACGTGTTATGTCATCTTCACCTTTCTCCAGCAACCAGCAATCTGCTCTCTGTTCTCAACTCCATACTAGCATTCTTGTGCCAATAAGCACTGAGATAGCATTAGATGACTTATTAAATAAACAGCAGGTAATTTTGATAGTGAATATCTTTTTTTATTATTTTTTGACAGGTAAATAAAGAGAGGATGATATAAAAACCACACACTCAGACGACTAGCGTGATCTTTCCCCCATCGAAGAGCCACGTATCCAGGGTTGACCACATCATCACTGTTTTATCAAGGTGTGGCCACGGTCTCAATTGGGTCAGTGTAAAATTTCTTTACTGATAAAAGAATAGAATATATGGAAATAAGTTGCGTCCAATAGGATTTGATCCCAAAAACGCATAGTTTCTCCTCCAAAAATGACTTCTCCAGTTGGGGAACGCATTAGATATTTACCTAAACCAGTAGGTCCTTGAGTGGATCCCACGTTAGCCCCAAGACGCTGGTCTCTAACTAGAAAAGTAAATGCTTGAGCTTGAGACGCTTCGGGTCCAGTTGGCCCGTAAAACTCACTAGGATAAGTCTGGATCAATACCAGTATCAACAGTAATAAAAATACCAAGACCGGGTCGAATAATTATCAAATAATTGATAAGAAAGGTCTTTTTTATCTCACACAAGATCAAGAAATCAAACCATCCAATCAAGTCAATCCCATTCTTTGCGGATAAAAGTACACTACCCCGCTTGCCTGTAACCTTCTGCTTGCTTGGCTACAGTCACTCCTATTAGGTCACGAACTTCCTTAACTTAAGAGAGCGGGTACCCCTTATTTGATTTGGCGATTTTAGTAAATAACCAAATATAACACTTGGGCTAAGGGTCAAGTTGGTAATTTTTCTTACATCTCCCCGTAGCATGAACCGAAAAGCAAACTCTTCCTCTCGAAAACGAGCTAGCATAGACCACTTGCTTCAAAGCTCCTCGAAACTATTCCCAAACAGCGGGGTCTTAATCTGGTTTGCACCACTTAACTTCCTTCTATTACAGCACCCCCCTTTCTTTTCCAGCAGTACATTAAACAATTCAACAACACAAATGAGTCCAGTCATATGAAATCAGCAGGTTACAGCTGGGTAGACCTCCTTTAAACAGCTGTTTAGTCTTTCCATTCCATCCCAATTTATTCAAGAACAGCAATTCTAGTATGTTCTTAAGAGTTGTATATGTTACCACAAAAAGAACAAAGATAAGGTTCTGGTTTACAAATGCTTTGATTTTTAGAACTATTTTGTTTATCAATAAATAAGATTTATATTAAAAAGCACCAAAAAAGGCACACCAAAGTACACACGACGTAAACAACTGCAGCCAAAAAGCGCCAAAAAAAAGGAAGAGAAAACAAAAAGCTACTCCCTCCCTCAAACCGATCCCAACCAATCAATGAAATCTACTATGAACATCAATCTTTCACCTATGAACAGTTTGGTCATAGTTAACAATTTACACAAAAACAAGTATCTCAACCTTTGGATTGAGAGTTCCACATTCTCAAAAGATCTTCCATTTCTCTCTTTCCAAATAATCCAAAAGAGACGTAAAGGAGCCGCCCTCCAAACTTTTTTCTGCTTTCCTCCAACAAAGGAACCATGTCAGCCTAACAAGGTCTCTCTAACTATAGACTGCATCACCTAATAAACTCTAAAGAGAGAGAATAATAGCTCCCACAACATCTTTACCTTGTCACAATGCAAAAGAATGTGATCGATTGACTCCTCATGAGACCAACATAGGAAACAATGGTTGGCCAAAGACCACCCCCTTCTTTGAAACTGGTCAAGAGTCAAAACTTTTCCCCAAGTCGCCTCCCATGCAAAAAAGCTCACCTTCAGAGGAACCCACACATTCCACACAACACTAGAAGGGAATTGCACTACCCTTCCTGTCTCTAAGCTAGCATGAAGTGACTTAACAGAGAAAGTCTCACTCTTCGTTTCAACCCAACACACTTTATCCTCTTTACCCTCTTCTACCGCTTTATCTTGAAGTCTTGCCAAAAAGCGGTCCACAATAACAATCTCCCAATCATTTAGAGGCCTTGGGAAGTTAGGATTCCAGCCACCCCCCACATTAGAATGCTGCCACAACTCCACCACCCAAGCATCTTTAGAGTTAGAAACATAGTAGAGCGTGCATTTGGAAATAGGCATTATCTATTTTGCGTTATTTCCATGGAATGACAGTGTATATATTGTTATAGGAGCCCTTAGTAGAGATCATACTGAACTTTAATTTGATTGTGAGGTCTTGCTATTAGGAACATTGGCAAAACAGGTTCCTTGACTAATGTTTTCAATCCAGAGATTCTTAAAATAGAGTATTCCATAACATATCTAGACTGACCTGTACAACATAAGTAAGAAAATTTAATAAATATGTTAAGTCCCCAGCTTTACATAAGGCAATTTAGTTTTAGAGTTTGCTAAATCAAATTGGCCAATTTGTCAATGGTAATAACATCTAGTGGTTCATAATTGTCAGGTGTGCCATTCATATGGCTAACCCAGAAACTGATTAGTAATGCAAATGGCTTGAGTGTTTCCCATGAATAACAAATTCAAATTTTCAAAGGAAGTTAACTCCTGCCCAGTTCTCCACTCTGATATGGCTTCAACTATGCCTCACATCCCTCTAACAGTCAAATAACAAGGATCTCATATCAAACTTACAATTAGATTTACATAAGTTCTATTTTAATAAGAATGGCATCTCCCAGTTTCAAATGGTAAACTTGAATAATGTATTCTAATGAGAGAAAAGAAAACCTTTAAAGCATGTTCAGTATTCCCAAACTAGATTGGGGAATTGGAGCTCATTCCAACCACATCAACCCAGTTTTTGTGTCTGTACTTAGCCTCATAAAAGAATCCAAATCCAACTCTAGTACAATTAGAATGAGCGGACATGTGGAGTCCAAGCCCCCATTTGTGTACAAGGTAATTTGCTTCCAAAATCCAAAATGCCAAAATGCGTGAAATCAAATTGACTCCTTAATCATAGAAAGCCCCTCCAAAAACCATTCCTCATTAACAAAGACAAACAAACACTACACCCCACTAGGAAATTATTTTCCCCTCACCCACAGAACCATCTAAAGCCATTAATCCGAGGAATCACTCTCCCATCAAATTATTCAATCAACAATAAATTCTGGTTGTCTCCCCATTTCTAGGGTTCCCTTCAATACTCACCACAACCCTTGAATTTCCAGAGTGTGTTTTGAAATTGGATATACCCACTAGCTCCACATAAGCTAAAGAACCATTATAACCGAAATCTTCCACCATAAAGCCAACAATCATTAGGTATGGTGATTTCACCAAATCCCCATGACCCCAGTTCTAAAACACCCTGCATAGCAACAACTAATTCCGTATCACTCTGAAACACGTAGATGCGTGTGAACAACCAATTCTAAATGATCTTGAAATGCATATACGCGTGTCAACAACCAATTCTCAACGATCCTGGAAAGCATATACGCATGTGAACAACCAATTCTAAAGGGCCCTGAAATGCGTAGATGCTTATGAACAACCAAGTATAAAGGACCCTCAAAAGGATACCCATACGACCAAACCCCATAAAAGCCCCAATCTGAACTGTGTATTTCCATTAATGACTCTCATTTTTTTCCCATAACCACGTAACATTCCCATCAACCCCATTCAAAGTCTCAGTACTTATGCCCATCTTAGAAATAAAGAAGAAAAAAAAATGTAACTCTACGAAGAGATTGGGGTTTGTTTATCTTACTCTTTAATGGTAGAGTGTGCAGTGCAAGCTCCATTTGGAATATCTTTGTCCACTTCACAGGTAAGGTAACAACTAACAATAACTCCCATGGCAGATCTCTTATCCGTGATGTGAGCCTGGCATCCGCCCTTCTTTATACAATTAATATCAAAATTGCCATTATGCCGTTGATAAACACTTTTAGGCATTTTTGGTTACAGAAAAATGCAAGCAAATAGAGAAAAATTAAAATTAATAAATTATTTGTATTTTATTCCATTTAAATTAATAAATTAAAATTAAATAATTTAAAAATATATAAATTTTTAACTTAATTTTATTTATTTTTATTTAAAAAAAAATGATATAAAAAACAAACAAGAAAAAATCATTAACCAGGATGTCCATGGGAAGCAAAAAGGGGAAATGTGGTATCAGGTGCATCTACACGGGCGGCAGCAGCAGCAGAGGGGCACGTTATAATTTAAATGCACACACGACCAGCTAAGAATGTAATTAGAAGGGCCACATTTCATCTCGTACCTGCCCTCAAGTGCTGCCCATTGTGAGGCAATTAAGGCATTGTTGTTGAGGCTTTGCCAATCAACTTTTAAATTCATTCATGAATTAAACCAACTGCAGGCTTGATTTCTTTTTGCCTATGGGGGCGTTTGTTAGTTGCAGGAATAATAAAGATGGAAGGGTGGTGGTGAGTGGTGACGGTTGCTTGTGATATGTGGCCTAATGTCCCATTTGGCACCAAACAGTCATTAAGGTTGACTTTTGTAGGAGATTCAAGTGGGGTTTTGAACTTGGGGTGTTGTATCGACTGATTGAGATTACATTACCAAGTTATGGGAGTTTAGAGAATTTCCTCAAAAGGGATCCTTTTCTAATATAATTGGGTTCTGGCTCCAGATTTGAATGTTCAAAATCCTGAGATCGATATTGTAAAAATCAGAGGTGCTTAGATTTAGAGACCCGATGGAGAGGGTTTGGGTATTAGTGGAGGAAGAGAAACTCACGGGCATCCCCTCACATCCACCTCTGTGAAAAGAGCCCCCACTTCACCAACATCCCAAGTAATGCTGACTAGCAATGAGCTGTGTCATATCTGCTTCCACAGCTTATTCACGAGCCTATTTAAAGCCCCCTTCATCACCTTTTCTTTTTAGCCCGCCCCATTAAAACCTCTTATAAACCTCTCTACTCCACCTCTCTCCCACACAGAAACACTCTAATGTCGAACGTTCTATGCATTCTGCTCATCCCTCTCCTCATGCTATCTTTTCTAGACCTGGCCATGGCCGGTGGCCGAGGTCTCTCTTCAAGAGCTTCTGCCCCCTCAACCTCAAGGCCTCTAGTCACAGAGTACCATAGAGACTTCGTGAAGATGAAGCCCCTGTTGGATCACAAGAAACATGTTTTCCATGGAAAACAAGTAAAGAATTGCAAACCAAAAGGCTTCAGGCATTCTTCAGCTCCAAGCCGGTTCATAAACTACCGCCCCCTTGTCTCACCAGGGTGTTCTACCAGGCGCCTGATCAAACCTTGAGCAAGCACGGAGAAAGGAGGGGTATAGATGATGTTCTGGTATTCAGAAGAATCGAGGTGAGACGACTTTTGTCTGTGATTTCCGTGTTTATGAGGGATGAGACCAAATTGGGGAAGGGATATTATAAACTTCCCATCTTGTTGGAGAGAAGTTATGTAAAAGTTCATTTTCATCCGCGAGCTTATTATACTATTGTTTGATTATATATCATATATGCTGAAGTGTAACAGCACATAAGCCTGTTTCTGAATCATAAGTTGCCTTGGCTCAATGCTTACTTTGCCATTCTCCATCACCAAGTCATTGCATCACCACCCACTTGAAGAGAAACTTAACAATTGCTTGAATTAAAAACAAGACTGAATCCTATAAAAACGATTCGTCCATTACAACTTACATTCCCATCCAGCAACCAAACTTTTTAAATAGTGCTGAATTGTTAGACTGTGTTAATATAATGCAACCATAAAGTTATTAAAAGAAAAAATAAAATAAAATAAAATAATGGCTTAACACAACAGTTGATTATGACTAATTGTAAATTCTTCTAAAATATCTAATTATAAAGATCATCTTCTTCCGGCCCACTAGTAGAAGTTCCTAATGGGTTAGAACCAGAGCCATCTGGTCCTGCCTCCGAAAACCGGAATTGTGATCCAAAACCCCTAGACTGCTGAGCAAATGCCTGGTATTTGCGTGTGTCAGCATCACTCACACTCCTGCGAGCATACTTCATTGACTCCTCAAAGTGAGAGGCCGTAATCTCTGCAACCTCTTCCTCAAGGTCTTCATCCATAGCCTTAGGATTGACCTCTCTCCTCCTCTTCTTCTCTATGTCCTGCAATGATAAGAAAGTTCATCTTCAGATGATCCGCGTGATTTAAATAAAAAAGAGAACAGAGCAACTGCAGGAGTTCCAATGCCGATTTGAAGACTGACTAAATCATGCAACTGCAGGAGACAATGAAAAAAAACAAAAAGTTGACAAAAATTTTGTGGTCATGCACAACCAAACATGTGAATGATTCTTAAAATTGAGGGCATTAAACGGAGAAAGGAAGAGTAAAAGAATGTAGCTTAATGGAAACAGAGTATCCAACTTCAGATATTTCTGTGAAGGCCAAGCTGAAAGTGTAGATGCCATATGCATTCAGAGCTAAATAATTCCATAGCCCTCATATAGAGAGACAAGGAAAAAACAGAAAGACGAGTCAAATACAAGGTGGAGGATCATACCTTCTCAATGTTCTCTCTTATGGCATACTTGGATGCTCGCTGGCATATTTCTGTAATATCGGCTCCACTAAAGCCTTGAGTGTACTTGGCGAGGGCCCTCAAATCCACATGCTTAGAAACTGGTGATTTTCTTAAGCAGGCCTTAAAAATCTGATGCCGAGAGTCTTCATCTGGCATGGGGATATAAATCAACTGATCAAGACGTCCTGGCCGCAAAAGTGCTGGGTCAATTATGTCAGGTCTGTTTGTAGCCCCAATTATGAAAACGGTCTTTTTTGCTGACATGCCATCCATCTCAATCAAGAGTTGGTTCAGGACCCGATCAGCACCACCTGCATCCCCAAGATTGCTCCCCCTCTGCAAGGATGAGAAACGACATTACCCGTCTGCTCAGGTCAACGTATTAAAAGGGGTGGCATTACTTCAACCCCAGTTCTTAAAGAACACCCGTGAATTACAGGGGTTTTAGGCCTTTCAGTTCAATTTCAAGCCATTTTCAAATCTTACCATATCAAACTATTGTTCAAACTTCAAATGGCTATTTTCCTAAAGCTAGAAAATAAAGTAAAAGATCAAGACTAACTAGTTTGAGGAGTAAAAAGGGAAATCAAAAGCAAGTCTTGATGCAACAAAGAAACAACCTGAGTAGCAATGGAGTCAAGCTCGTCGAAGAAAAGGACACATGGTGCTTACTGTCGAGCCTTGTCAAAAATTTCTCGAACATTGGCTTCACTCTCACCAAACCACATTGTGAGCAGTTCAGGCCCCTTGACACTGATAAAGTTTGCTTGACACTCATTTGCAATTGCCTTAGCCAGTAGAGTTTTCCCACATCCTGGTGGGCCATAGAAAAGTACCCCTCTGGAAGGCGACATACCAAATTGCTCAAACTTCTCTGGACGCTCCACAGGATATTGAACAGTCTTTGTATTGAAAGGAAAAGGCAAAACATACACAAGAAATTAGCTGCAAGCTTAAACTATAAGAAGAAATTAGCTAACAGTCAATCCAGGAAAAATTGTTACCTCCTGAAGCTCCCGCTTGACATACTCAAGACCACCAATGTCTTCCCAGCTGACATTTGGCACTTCAACAACCTGTTCATTGAAAACATTAACTACCAAACAAACGTGTCTCTCATTATATGATATAAAATTCCCAGAAATTCACTCACCGTTTCCCGCAAAGCAGATGGGTTGGTTGTTCCCAGTGCAGTCTTGAAGTGCTTATCAGTAACAGCCATGGAATTGAGTGCTTCAGCATCAATAGCTTCATCTTCCAAGTCTATCACATCCATCTTTTCTCTAATAGACTGAAGTGCGGCTTCAGTGCAGAGAGCAGCAAGATCAGCACCAACATAGCTGTAACTATCTTTTGCAATCCTTTCCAAATCAACCTGTGCAGTTGAAAACAATTATTTCCAATCAGCTCAAAGATGGGAAAAGGGTGAGCAATAGAAAACAGTAGGGCTTCAAATGGAGGAGGCTTGACCCAAAATTCAACTTCTCATAAAAATCCATGTTCTGTACTTGAAAAAGGATTGGATACTCGTATCAGATTTGAAGTGAAAATCAAATCCATGAAATGCTCTCAAAACTCAAAATGCTGCAACTATTGTTCTTTTTTCTTTTTGAACTAGTTTATCAAATCCAGTTACCCATCCTACTCTAATCCAAAAGCAATTGATTTATACTCTAGAAAACAAATTTCAAAAAATAAATGTTGAGGGAGTTTAACTTACATCATCAGAGAGCTTCATGTTCTTGGTATGAATGCGAAGAACTTCAAGACGGCCAACTTCATCTGGAACACCAATGTCTATTTCTCTGTCAAACCGACCAAACCTTCTCAAAGCTGGGTCAATGCTGTTTGGGCGATTAGTAGCTCCAATAACAATAACATGAGCCCGGGATTGCAGTCCATCCATGAGAGTCAAAAGCTGTGAAACAATACGCTTTTCAACTTGGCCATGTGTTTTCTCCCGTTTAGGTGCAATTGAATCAATCTCATCAATAAAGACTATGGATGGGGCATTCTTCTCAGCTTCCTCGAATGCCTTCCTGAGATTTCCTTCACTCTCTCCAGCCAATTTTGACATAATCTCAGGTCCATTAATACAGAAGAAGAAGGCACCAGTTTCATTAGCAACAGCCCTGGCTATTAAAGTTTTTCCAGAACCTGGGGGTCCATAAAGTAGAATTCCTTTGGGTGGCTTTACACCAATTGATTTAAAAAGTTGAGGATGCCTCAATGGCAGCTCGACTAACTCACGTATTTGAGCCATTTGTTTCGGAAAGCCACCAACATCATCATAACCAACCTCATCCAACCTTTCTTCATCCTCCCTCCTCACCGGCTTCCCTTCAAAGAAGATTTCAGTGTCTGGATCAACCACACAGTACTCCCCTGGGTGGGTTTCAACAACCTTGAACTCTACACTTCTCATCCCTCCCCTCACAAGGAAGAGATCTCCTTTACTCACAGGGCAGAAATTATCCGAGAAATAAGCTGCAAATTTAACATTATCAGTCAACAAGTATAAACAAATTTAAAACATTATCATTCTAAAACCCCAAAAAGGATACAAGGAAAAAAGAACAGAAACTTAAGTTACTAGGAAAGAATTGGAATGAATCTAAACCCCAGACGATGGTCTCGGTTAAAAACCAACAAACAAGCATAAAAACAGATGAAGTTAATAGAAAACACGCATGAAACCAGTAAGAAACTCACGTTTCAGGTATGCATCATATAGATTTCCAGTGACACCTTCTAATGGTGTCACCCATTGGCAGTATGTGGACACGCTCCCCATACATAATATCCATGCAATCAAGCACAGATACGACGTCTCCAAGCTTAACCCTCAGATTTGACCTAACAACCTTGTTCATCCTGATCTTTGCCGGCTCACATGTGTCATCAGTAATGGCAATGCAGACTGTGTCCTTCCTCTTCTTGCCCTGTAAACCAAATAGTGAAATAAGTCAAACAGAGTTATCAAGATTCAGACCCCATAATCAATCTGTAATTTCTAATAAAATAGTACTAAAAAAAAAAAAAAATTCAGATTCCTTTCTTCTTGACAAACATAAAGAAACATAATCATGCAGTCATGGATGACAATAAAACATTGAAAAACCCAAGTCGTTGCCAGTAACCCAATTCTCAAATCTTCCTAAAACCCTTTTCAAAAACAAAGAGACAAAACACACCATAAGGAATACCTTGATGAGAATAGTATCCCCGCGGAAAATCTTCAATGTCTCCATAGTAGTAGAGTGCATAGAGACAGAGGAGTTATCATCGGTGGTTGCTTCGTTAACAAGAATAAAGAGATTGGCTTCAAATTGGATACTTTTCTCATTAACAGAATGTAGTATATATATACACATGTTTGATCTAATCTTCTCCTAAATTATAGCTATAGAATCAGAAATATAAGGTAAATTATGCTCCTATACAATCAGCTAATTATGTCAAGATAATCATACAATAACTAAAATATAATTTCCTTAATACTCCCCCTCAAGTTGGAGAGTGCAAATCAAGAACTCCCAACTTGGTGCACAAAAATTCGAACTGCTCCTTGCCAAGTGCCTTTGTAAAAACGTCCGCCAACTGCATCTTTGTAGAAATATAACACGGACGAATTACCCCAGCTTGAAGTTTTTCTCGAACTATATGACAATCAATCTCAATGTGTTTAGTACGTTCGTGAAAAACTGGATTAGCCGCAATATATAAAGCTGCTTGATTATCACAAAACAATGGTGCTGGTTTGTCCAATTCAACCTTCAAATCTTTAAGTATGTACCTCAACCAAGTCAATTCCAGGCAAGTATTCGCCATTGCTCTGTACTCTGCTTCTGCTGACGAACGTGAAACATTCGTTTGTTTTTTTGATTTCCAAGAGATGAGTGATGATCCGAGGAAAACACAATAACCAGAAACGGAACGTCTTGACATACGACATCCTCCCCAATCTGAATCGCAAAATGCGCTGAGTGTTAAATTATTTTCAGATGGAAGAAAAAGACCTTGACCTGGTGATCCTTTAATATATCGGAGGACCCGTAATGCTGCTTCCCAGTGCGGCTTCCAAGGTGTGTTCATGAATTGACTTAGTGTACGTACTGAATACACTATGTCAGGCCTAGTTACAGTCAAGTATATTAATCTGCCAACCAGTCTCCGATACCTACTTGGATCATGAAGTAACTCGCCATCTTCATCAGTCAATTTCAAGTTTTGCTCCATTGGAAATTTTTCGGGCTTCACTCCTGTCAATCCTGTGTCTTGCAAAATATCTAATGCATATTTTCTTTGAGACATAAAGATTCCCTTTTTAGAGCGAGAGAATTCTATACCCAAAAAATATTTCAATTCACCGAGGTCTTTAATAAAAAAACGCTTGAGCAGATGAGTCTTGAGCATCTTGATTTCATGCAAATCATTACCAGTCAACAGGATATCATCAACATAAATGAGAATAGCAGTGAACTTGTTACCTTGGGATTTAGTAAAAAGTGAATAATCTGCTTTGGACTGTATGTAACCCGCAGACTTAACAGTAGCTGTAAAAGTTGAGAACCAATTGCGTGATGCCTGTTTCAAACCGTAAATAGATTTGCGAAGCCGACATACCAGATTCTCCCCCTGTCGGCGAAGACCAGGAGGTGGAGTCATATAAACCTCTTCTTGTAAATTGCCATGAAGGAATGCGTTGTGCACATCAAGCTGATGGATGTACCAATTTCTGGAAGCTGCGACAGTCAGCAAACATCGAAGAGTGGTGAGTTTGGCAGTTGGAGAAAAGGTTTCCTGATAGTCGATACCGGCGACTTGTGTGTAGCCCTTGGCAACCAAACGTGCTTTATAGCGTTCAATGGTTCCATCAGAATGATATTTGATCTTGTACACCCAGCGGCAGCCAACGGGTTTGTGTCCCGGAGGAAGAGGGACCATCTCCCAAGTGTTGTTTCGTTCTAGAGCCTGAAGTTCAGTGGACATGGCTTGGCGCCAACGTGGATCACAGTCAGCTTGTTCAAAGGATGAAGGTTCGGTTTGGGCTGTCAAAAGGGCTAAAAAAGCACGGTGATGGGGTGAAAAACGAAAAAAAGAAAGGTGAGAAGAGAGGGGATACCTTGTAACTTGACGAGAACTTGATTGCGTGGAAGAATGATTAAGCTGGGCAGACATGGCATAGTCGTGGTGCCAGGCAGGAGGCTGAATATGGCGAGTGGAACGTCGAAGAGGGGGTTCATGGGTGGGGGAAGGGGCTGACGTGTTGGAGGGTACTGAGGGCACGGAAGGTGGGGAAGAAAGCGAAGAAGGAGATGGAGAAGAAGGTAAGGGTGACGCAACTGATTCTGGGGATAAAGGTTCGGGAACATCAGTATTAGAGGAAGGTGGAGATAATACAGGATTGTGATGCGACAAGGGAGGAGTGGAACTTGGAGAAAAACGAGGAAGTGATATCGGCTGAGGTGTGGAATCGAAAGAAATGGGAAGCGGTAAAGGAAGAGAAGGTGAATGTTGTTGAGATTGAGAAGAACTAGGATGGAAAGGAAAAATATTTTCCCGAAAGAATACATCTCGGCTGACTGATATTTTTTGTGTTCGCAAATCGAGTACTTTATAGCCTTTTTTTCCATGTGGATACCCCAAAAAAACACAAATAGATGCCCGAGGGTCAAATTTCTGTTTGGGGTGAACATTGGTTACATAGCATTCACAACCAAAAACTCGCAAATGTGTGAGTGAAGGAGGCCGATTATATAAGACCTCGAATGGTGATTTGTTTGAGAGCAATGGAGTCGGAATGCGGTTTATCAGATAAACGGCTGTTAAAACACATTCCCCCCAAAACTCAAGTGGGACATTTGATTGAAACATGAGAGAACGGCCAACATTTAAAATGTGTCGATGTTTGCGTTCTACAACTCCGTTTTGTTGCGGAGTGTAAATGCAAGAGGTTTGAAGTTCAATTCCTTTATTTTGAAGAAAGATGCGAAGAGGAATAAATTCTGTGCCATTATCCATTCTTACCGTTTGAACATCTGTGTGGAATTGAGTTTTGACGAATTGCACAAAATTAGTTAACAAAGATTGTGTTTCTGATTTATGATGCATAAGGAAAAGCCATGTGCAACGAGAAAAATCGTCAACAATTGTAAGGAAATAACGTGAACCAGTATGTGCAGGAATTTTGTGAGGACCCCAGACATCACAATGTAAAAGAGAAAAAGGAAATTTTGTAGTTATTGAACTTTTGGGAAAGGGCAAGCGTGTCTGCTTAGCCTGTGGGCAAATTGAACAATGATTTCCTAATTCTTTATGAACATCTGGAAGCAAATGTGATAATAATTTAAAACGAGAAAAAGAGGGATGACCCAGGCGTAAATGCCATAAGTCAGACGGTTGAGAAACATGAAAGACAACCGATTTATTTGTTGATGGATGCATGTAGTATAGACCACCACGCTGTTTACTCGAGCCAATCATCTTCCCCGAAACCAAGTCCTGCAAAATACAATAGTTAGGAAAGAATATGATGCAGCAATTCTGATCTTTTGCGAGTTTGTTAGCCGAAATTAAATTCAAGTTAAAGGATGGGACACATAAAACATCTTTAAGGGTCAATTGGGAATCAAAAATAACGGTGCCAGTGTGTGTTATTGGTGATGCTGCACCATTTGGTAAATTAACAATTGTGACATTAGAAGGTTTGAGATCAGTGAGAAGAGACATGTGGGAAACGATATGATCCGTGGCACCTGTATCCAAAATCCAAGAACTTGTACTACTAGAATTAACAGACACAAGAGTTGATGGAATCAAACCTGCAGCATTTGCATATGCGTCAATATTACCGGAATTACTGTGATTTAATGCACGAATTGCTTGAGCCAACTGTTGTATTTGTTCTGTAGTGAACCCCTGGACTGTACTAGAAGAAGTCGAATCAGACATTTCCTGGGATTCTGTCGCGTTTGCTGAGGGCTGATTCCCACGACCAAAAGGACGTTGTCCTCGGAATTGTCTCGCTTTGTTATTGCTCCCATTTTTCAGTCGGCATCTATCCTCCGTGTGACCTCTTTTATCACAGAACTTACAATGAAATTTAAGAGTCCGACATTCATCTATGGTATGTCCGGATCTGTTACAATGGTCACACATTTTCTGTCTTGGATTACCTCCTTTTCCCGGGACTGCGACAGCTATTGAGAAATTCTCGGTTGGCTCAGAAGAAACTTGTCGTTGCATCTCTTCCTGGACAATTAAAGAGTATGCTTGACGGACATTGGGCAATGGCGACATCATCAAAATATTGGATCTCACTGCCTTATATGACTCATTCAAACCCATTAGAAATTGCATAAGACGGTCTTCCTCCCTTTGCTCGAGATGTGTTTGTCGTTGGTTGCAGGTCAGCGAGGAACGGTATGTCTCAAGCTCGTCCCATAAGGCTTTGATCTTTGTAAAATATGCAGCTACTGTCATCGTTCCTTGCGACATGATGGCGATTGATTTCTGTATTTAAAAAACCGCTGGAGCATTCTTTTGAGAAAACTGGTCGCGTAAATCAACCCACACTTCGCGTGCTGTTTTAGCATGGATAATTCCTTCAGCAATGTCCGATTCAACAGCATGAGTTAGCCAAGAAAGTATCATGCTGTTGCATTGATTCCACTGTTCAAACAGAAAGGGTTCATCTTCCTGCGATGGTTCTTCAACTGTCCCGTTGACGAAGCCGATCTTCTTCTTGGCAGTAAGGGCATGAATAACTATTTTGCTCCATGATTGATAGTTGACCCCATTTAATTTGATGGGCACCAAAAGATGGCCTGGTTGATCTGAATGATGAATATAGAGGGGATGTGAAGGATCGATGGTCTTGTTTTCTAATCCAGAAGCCTTCTGACTGCCAGCCATGGTGGTTTGTTGTTCTGGCTCTGATACCATAACAAGAATAAAGAGATTGGCTTCAAATTGGATACTTTTCTCATTAACAGAATGTAGTATATATATACACATGTTTGATCTAATCTTCTCCTAAATTATAGCTATAGAATCAGAAATATAAGGTAAATTATGCTCCTATACAATCAGCTAATTATGTCAAGATAATCATACAATAACTAAAATATAATTTCCTTAATAAGTCGACAATGAGACGATTGGGAGCCTTCTTCCGCTCCAAAATCGTCGCTGAGAAGTCTTTCTTGGCCGAGGCTTGCCTGAAACCATCAAAACAAAAACAAATAAACTCAACTTCGCTTCCCAAATTCAAAAGCAACTAACAAAGAAACTCGAGAATCAAAACTCACGAATCGGAAGCTTCAGCTGGATGAACCATGTTGAGAGAATGAGAAGAGAAAATTTGGAATGAGAATTGTGGGAACTACCCATGCATGTTTATAAGGATCAACCACCCTTGTTGCAACTTGTTTGGAATCCTTGTCCCTCTCAATATCTGATTTGAATTTTGTTTCTATTTTATGCCTCTTGTTTTTTATGCCCCACCAACTTTTCTTTTGATAATTTAAAATTAAATATCTTGAGAATCATTCGTCAAATGTAATTAGCCGTTGAGTTTGATAACAATTTCTAATCAAGAGAAGAAAGGCTAACGACAATGATTCAGTCCAGGAATGTGATTAGACTTTGAGTTCAATTTTCAACCACCTGAGAGCCTAATTTTAGTGAAACTTGTGAAACGTGAGAGAGAGAAGGAAACAGGAGGGAAGAGGGAAAGGAAACTAACAGCATGTTTGGTTCCGGAAGATTTTGAGGAAAAAAATAAAAAAGAAAAACTAAAAATTATTATAAATAAAAAATAAAAATAATTTCTAAAAATTAAACATAACGCTAAAAGCAAAGTGTTAGGCCATTAGGCTTGCCCTATCAGTCTTGGTTTAGGACTCCACGTGTTTTACCGTGATTTACACTCTTTTAAAGATTTAAAATTGATATAAAATCAAGTCTAAATTAAACTAAAAATGGTTGAATTATTTGAAAATAATGAGATAAGCTAGACAAGATGAACTTACGAAAATAAAAAATAAAATTAATTTAAAAAGAATTTTAAAAAGAAAAATATTTTTAAATAATAAAATTAATTTATAAATAATTTTAAATTGAGAGATTAAAAAAGATAATCTTTTCAAATCTTTTAAGGAATTTAGAAAAGAATTTAAATTTTAAAAGGGAAATTTTTCCAAATATTTTTTAATTAAAGTATAAAATCTTTCAAAATTTTTCTAAAATTTTTAAGTTTCTAAATTATTGTTTTGGTAAAATATGATGTCTAAATTAATTCTAAGTTCACTAAAAATGTGATTGGTAGTAATTCTGAAAAGTACTTTTATTTTTTTTTAATACTTAAAAATTTTTATTTTTCAAGTATTACAAATGTTAAAAACACTTCCTATAATTACTATCAAACGCACTCTAAATTTTCTCTTATACATGTTTATCAAAAGTGTTTTTCAACTATTTGATGCACTTAAACTTTAAGTTATTATTCGTTGTACTTAAATTTATGTAACTTTTCTTCGTATTTAATGCATTACAAATATGGGGTCTCTCATCCCATGATTTTTTTATCTCTATATGTTATGTTGAGGTTTTTCACATAAAAATTGTAAGTGTATTTAATTGGTTTTCATATCTTACATTCTCAAATGATTAATAATGTCAAGTCTTGTCTTGAAATCTTTAAAATACATTCATCCAGTCCTTCTCAGTGTAGCCCTACTACTAAGTATTTTATACTCAAGATCTACAAACTTTCACAAAATGTAAGGTTTTGTTTATAAATTACTTTCAAAAATAATTTTTGAGAATAACTTTTAATTTCTTTTTAAAATAACTTTCATTTGTAATACTTTATTTTTAATTAAAATAACCCTAAAAAACAAGGGAAAATACTTTATTATTTGTTTTAAAAAAAATTTAAAATATATATTTTAAGAATAAAAATTATTTTTATTTTCTAGTTATCAAATGCTTTTTATTATAGAAAATAGAAAATTGTTTTAAAAGTATGCTTTTTATTATATGTTTTAAAACAATTACTAAACATGCCTAAGATTCTTATGGGGAGCAATTTCATATAAAAGTATGTTTAGGGATTTGGGATGTTCCCAATTTTTTTTTTATATTTTTAAATATATTTTTTTAAAATAAATTTTTTTAGTGTTTGTTTTCAATCATTCTCAATATTCATACAATCGATTTTCAAAATTCACAAAAAAATAATTTAAAATATATTCTTAGAAAATATCTAGGTTTCAAACTAAGTTCTTAGAAAAATATTTTTTATTAAAAAAAAAATCATGAAATATGTTTTCGTGTCAGAAATATAGGCTCTAACTAAATAATAAAAAATTATAACTTGATTTGTTGATATATTGATGATCTTTATTGCATGTTCAAATTTTGTCCACAAAAAGCATCTTCAAGATCATTTTTTAAAGAGGAAATTATAGCTAGATTTCCTTATGTATTTTTATAATTGCGCAAACATTCTCTCATAATTTTTAAAATTACCTTGAAATCCTCATATTACATATTTTTTAAACTTGATAAAGGATAAAGTGGGTTTATATACACTCATGTAAAAATAATTATAAAAATAATTATTCTTTATAAATAATTCAAATTTCGTACACTTATCTATCAAAGATGGTATTTAGGATGATCAAAGTTATAACTGAATAGTTAAAATGTAATACTTGAAATAGTCAAAGGTACTACCTTTGATCAACAAGTGTATAAAATGTTAATTATTTTTTGATAGGGGCATGAAATTTGTATTTTACAAATTTGGATTTTTATTTTATAATTTTTTTTTAGTACGAGTATATAGAAACTTACTTTTCCCTCCCACTTACGTTCCCTTGACCATAAAACTACTCATGCCCCTAATCCAAGTTTATTCCTTGAAACAAGTTATTGATGTAAGCAAAAAGATTATAAAAATGCATACATTACCCCTTCACAATTAGCGTTTGAATTAAATTAATTATTTTTAATTGTTATAATTATTCACCTTTATTTTTATTTTTTAATTAATACTAAAATGATGATTTTGGATGTATTTAAAGATGATAATTTATTTTAGAAATGTTTACAATTTTGGTTACAAATATACGTTTCTATTTTATTTAATTACTATATAAAGAGAACATAGAAAAAGTCATTAACAAGATTATATTTACAAATGGGTAGTTTAAAATAATTTGAAAATAAGATAATTAAAATTTATTGGGCTACTAAAGCTTTATTTTTGCATGAATTTTAGATTGACGGTGTAGTTTCACAGAGAAAGTTCATATATTTTATGTGCATTAGTAAGAATAAAGCGACCATTGGCTCACTTGTGAAGGCTACCTTTGTCCATATGCAATGTCTGGCTATGAGTTCCATCCCACGTTTCCTATACCAACCAAAATTCCCAATTTTTTAAACCCACATTTTATCTCATAGGAGTCTCGATTTATTGTAGATGATATTGACTGATTTTTATAATTTCATAAAAAAATTTAACACGGAAAGAAGTGTTGAATTACCCGTTTTCTTAAAAATTAACAATTTTTCTAAAAGTTTAAATGTTTTGAAAAATTAATAACTTAACACAATATCATAACTTAGTTTGATAAGAGATTACGCATTCGAGTCATTTCTTTACGATTTACATTTTCTTCCCCATTTGTTTTTTCTCTCCCTCAATTTGCAATTCTTTGTTTCCTCTCCTAGTTTTGCAATTCTTTGTCTATGGTTGACTATTAGATATTCACCATGTTACTCCTTGATAGAGTTGGTTAGTTCTAGTTTTGCAGTGGAAGGCTTTGAACTTTAAGGGTTTTTTATCATGTTATTCGTTCACCCACTTCACCTAGCATTTAGGTAACTAAAAAGCTCGTTGGATACATTTGGAGGAGAAATGACATTGAATATATAGGAAGTAAGGAGGTACTTCTCAATCATCAACACTATTTTGCCAGTGCTACAAGTCGTCTTACCCTAGCATTAGGTTGATCTACCTAGAGAGCATCCTAGAACAAATCGAAGTGTTCAAATTCTGAGTGAAGTACTCTATCCTAGAGAGTGTTGTCATCTACTTCCTTAATTACACTATCGAGTTGGGATCAAAATCAGTGGTGAACCCCCTCTCCTGGGAGTTATATTTCACTTGATAGTAGTTCAAGATTGAATTGTATTCATTGCTATAATACTTAAAAAAACGTTTGCTGGTAATTTTAAAAAATGTTTTTAATATTTCTAATATTTGAAAATAATTATTTTAATAAAAAAATTTTAGTGTTAAAAATATTAGAAATATTTCCTAAAATTATTGTCAAACAAGCTCTTAGTATGGAATCTTTTCATTATATCGACATTCATCCCATACATACCCACTTGAACATGATTTGAATACAAATTAGATGTTACACTATACTAAATCAGTGGTACCAAATGGTTGTCACCCTCTGTGAGATTCTATTCATGTGGACCCTGAAGGCAAACACTTTCAATAGGTTCACTTTGTTCTCTCATCGTTGATCTCTACAATTCATGGCCAAGCTTTCAAACACAACAAATGCTCTTAGATCCATCATCTAGGAGTTTAGCAAGGATGAGTCAAATAATGGTAACTTAGGACAATGATAAATGAAAAAAAAATGAACATAAAGGATTAACTCAAGGCTAGGATGTTGTCAACTCCATTGTTGATTTTAAACCTGCAAGGTATATGAATAGTTTATCTTACGAGGGTTCTAAGGTGGTTGTATATACATAGGAATGACAACGGAGTGAGTTCAGGACAGGTCGCTCCCATCCCAATCCCATCCCTTTTTATTCAAAACAATTCTCATTCTCGTCCCATTTAAAAAATTAAATAGGGCGGGACAGGTATGAGTTTAATTTTCTTTAATTTTAATTTTTTTTAAAAAAAACTTACTTTTAAAATTTTTAATTGCATTAAAATAAATGTATTTTATAAATAATTAAATTATTATATTTTTTATAACTTATTTTATTATTATCCATATATTAAAAATAGTAAAATAAAAATCAAATTAAATTATCTTTAAAATTTAAATTAAATTTAATTTTATATATAATCTGGGCGGGATGGGACAGGGCAATACCCGAGTTTTTAAAAAAAATCACAAACTGGTTTATTAAAATTGAACCCCGTCCCATTAGGGACGGACGGGTACTCAAAAAAATCCGTCTCATTGCCATCCCTATATATGCATCACATAATCCAACTAAAGTTCACTGGCTATAATCTGAGTAAACAAGGGTCGTAGCCAAGGGTCCTGGTGAGATATAGGAACAAAGAATGACTATTCAACGTATGTAGGACTTTTCCTAACTAGACCTTCAACGAACAAACAGTATTTGTGAGAAGAAGATGATAAAGAACACTATTTGAAAGAAGAAATATTAATTAAGTTAATATTTACCTATATTTCTTATTATTTGTTTTTAAAAATAGAAAGTCTTGTAGGAATTATTATACAAAAAGTAGGTACATATTTTATATATTCGTAAAGACATTTTAAAATTTGAAGACTTAAAAGAAAGTAAAAAAAATTCACTTTCTTGAATTTTGAAAAAGGCTTTTAAGTCATTAAATATGTTAAATATATTTTATAAAACAATCTAAATCATTCTTCCAAAAGCTAAAATTGATTTAAAATAATGAAATAAACAAAACCATTTTTTTAATCCAAAATAGCTTCGTAATTTTATTAAAACTTTTCACTTGTATTTGACTCTTTACAAAGTTCATCACTCCTCTCAAAGTTTCAAGTCGAATAAAATAATTTTAAAATTAATTTTGCTAAATAATATTAACAAATTAAAATAAGAAATGAAGTAAATAAAGTGAGGAAAATTCAAATTAAGTGGTCTAAGCCATTTATTCGTCCTCTGATATGTTTGTTCATTCCAAGGATTTTTTATAAGAGTACGGCAATTTTAAAAAATAATTCCTAAATTACACTAGTAGGAAAAATAATTTCAAACCTATTGTAGTTTTGCCCTGATAGGAAAGAGAAAATAAATTGTAAGTGAAAAATCGTCTCTTCAAAAGAGGATTTATGAATTTAAAAAAAAATTATAAAAAAAATCGTCTTTTCAAGACACAATTTCTAAAATTCCACTTTTTATATGATAAATCGTCTCTTGAAGAGACAATTTTCATACAAAAAAAAAAGAGAAATAAATCGTCTCTTCAGGAGACGATTTCCACAAAATAAAACAAATAAATAAAATTAAGAAGTGAGAAATCATCTCTTAAAGAGACGATTTTCACACAAAAAATATACATGTGAGAAATTCTCACTTAAAAAAAAACAACAACAACAACAACCTTCAAAAATCCACTTTTTCATTCTTTATACTTATAAAATAATATAATTATTATAAATATATATTATAAAATTAAGTAATTTTATTTAATAAATTTAATATATAAATAACGTACTAAATTTAATATAAGATAAATAATTTTTTTTTTCTTGCTTTGGAATTAAAAAAAAAAAAAAAACTATTATCAATTTATATGAAAAATGAGTTTTAAAAAACTATTACCAAGTGAGAAATTCATTATTTTGAATAATTTTTTTAAACAATTTGTAATCAAATATCATTAAATAATGTGAGTTATATTTCAAATTTAATTGCAAATTATATAGGAGTCATATACTGATGATGTCATCTCTGGACTCTCATATTACTATACTATTGTCTTTGACTTGTGATTGACTATTTCACCCCTTATCTGTTTCCACATAGTGCAGTGGCATGGACCTAATCATGTTTTGAGGCAGTTTTGGTTACTATAGCATATTCCTGAGCAGTGCGATATAGAGTTGTGATTACATAAATATACATGATTTGAGAGGTCAACATGATTTGGATTGGATGAGTATTCATCACCACTATATTCAAAGGTGGGAAGTTAGGTACAATCATCTTGCTAGAGTTGAGGAAGTATCTACTTCTTACGGGTATAACCACCCATATATGGTGTGGTATCGTTCTATCACTCATCTTTTTCTTACTCCACATGGATCTTCATGGGAGATAGTGGTTATTACAATGTCTTTTTATTTATTATTCTATTTTCTTCTAATTAGAAAAACATCTACTTTTTATTCTTAATTCTTACAAAATTGCAGTTTGCAACAGATACATTTGTGGACTAGTCCAAATACTCCGAATATAGGTTATCGTGATGATATTCATCAATTATATGCAACCACTTTAGAGGTTATACACGAGGTTGATAGATTACTTATTCCCCCTAATGTCATTGATATAGAGAGACAATTATCAGATGAAGAGGTAGTGATGAGAAATGGTGGGTTACGAACTAGAGGTGGTGGGGTGCAGACTAGAGATGGTGGGGTACGAACTAGAGGTGGAGGTGTACGAACACGTGGAAGCCATATTTCTGATGATCCACACTTCCCTATCGACGATGCAGTGCTAGATTTTCCATCATCATCGCCTCTACAACATACTGTTTTCACTTTTTTTACACCACTTGACCAGTCACTACCTCATTCATCAGTTCCATCCATTGATGAGGGGTGGATACAGGAAGATGTTGGGACATCATTCATCCAGGAGCTATTGCATTCTTATATTGATGAGTCTTCTTTTCATATACCTATGTCGTCTAGTATCAAGGTGTCATTCACTCCACTTACAGCACCACTCATTGCTTTGTCACCACAATCATTAGGACATCCATTTAGAGATGATGTGGTGACACAAATGCAATACTTTCCTACACCACTTGTTGAACTACATGGAGAAGATCAAGTTCAAAATCAAGGACGTGGATGAGGAAGAGGCCGAGGATGAGGAAATTGAGCAACATTAGATGGTCCCTCAGATCAATCGGAGTTGGAAAGATGTCACAGACGCCCACAACGAAGAAGGAAGTCTCCTTCATGTGGCACACATTGATGACTTTTATATATTTTATTGAACATAAATTGATGATACATGTTGTTCTTTTGTTGCTTGTTGGTTTATTTGTATTAATAATACATGCTAACTTTTATTGGTTGTTAGTTTATTAATGACATATGTTAATTTATCATCTACTAATATTGAAGTTGTCATTTAGTAATATTGAATTTTAATATTTTAACTTTGTTGATATTCATTATTATTATTTTGTTAGTTGTTAGTTGTTAGTATTAGAAAAATTAGGCTAATCCAACCTATGGTAATCACCCTAGAGAGGGGGGGGTGAATAGGGTGATGGTCTCTTTTTGCAAATTTAAACTATGTCAATGTAAAAGACAATTATATGCAAGCATATAATAAGCAATATAAAGACAATTGCATATAAATTAAAAGAGTAGGGAAGAGAGAATGCAAACACAAGAGTTTATAGTGGTTCGGCACAACCCAACCTACATCCACTCTCCTCTAGCTTCAATCCCAAGCTTGAGGTTCCACTATTTCAAGGCTTCCAAACCAAGTCTTCAAGCAATATAATTGGATTATGGTTCCAATTCACCCTCTTGGACTTTTGGCTCCAAGCACCCTTTACACTTCTTAAGAGATATCCCACTCTTGAAAAACTTCCTTTCAAAGATTTACAAATAAATGATCTCACAAAAATCCTAGTACAAAAACTTTAAGCTCAAATGATACAAAAAAACTAGGATTGAAATGTGCACTAAAGATATACAAGTTTTAGAACAATGGTGCATTCAAAAACACTTTTCCAAGGCTCAAATATAATCAAGAAATGTTTTGGAAGGTTAAGCTTTTTAAACAATGAAGATTGAAGCCTATTTATAGAAGAGAAAAGTCAAATTAGCCATTTGGGGGTTCGACCGATTAAGCTAGGGGTCGACTGGTTGACTAGCCGTTAGCATTTAATACTTAGCAGGTGACCGTTGGGCCTCAACCGGACCTCGACCGGTCCTTGACTGGGAAAAAAATCACCTCGATCGGGAAGAGAAGGCCACTAAGAGAGAGAGAAACTTTTTGGCCTCATTCGACCGGTACTCGACTAGACAAGCACAACCGATCGACCGGTTCATCAACCAGTTGAACCGGTTGAGCCATTTTTTGGCTCAACACCTAACTTTTTCGACTTAAAACCTTTTAAAACAAGTTTTTAAAAACATTTAATACAAGGTTTTAGTTGAAAACATGAAATCATCCAATTCTAAAGATATTTAAAACAAAATAACTCTTGGATGATTTTAGTGCATAAGTAAAGAATGTAATGCATGAAAATCCTAGTTCACCAACAACCTTACAAAGAGATCTTATGAAGCTTGGGTCTTGAAAAACACTTCTCTTTGAGGTGGTCTTATTCTTCATGATTTCTCCTTGACTTGATTTGTCTTTATAATTGTCACTTTGGAAATCGTCTTGCCTAATCACACTTGAAATATAATTATTAGTTCTAAACTTTATTTTGTTATCATCAAAATCAAGATTAACCAAACCTTAGTTTCACAGTTATAATGTTTTTTTGGTTTATTAGTTTATATATATATATATGGACAAAGTACTAGTTTTTTTTTTATTCATAATAATAGTTGATCTTTGATCATTTAGTATTTGAATATGTTTGATTGTTTATAAATTTAACACACACACACACATATATATATATATATATATATATATATATGGCTCATATGAACAATGTTATTGGTTTTTTATAACCATGATATTTTATTTTAATTTATTTTTTATAGTTTATTCCTTTTACAATGAAATTTGAAATTAAAGATTAATATTTTTAATTTTAAAATTTATATAATAAAATTAATTTAAAATTAAAACAAAATAAGATTATTTATTTTGTAAATAATTATTTAATAAATTAATAACAATTTTATTTTTTATAAATTCATTTTTCACATAAACAAAAAAAATTGATAAATATTATTTATCTTATAAATAAAAAACAATATCAAACTAAATTAATTTTATTAGTTGTAATTAATTTAAAGAAAAATTGAAGATTAAGAACAATTAAAATTATTTAACTTTTTTTTTTTTATATTTTATTCATTTTACAGTGAAATTTTAACTTAAAGATTAATATTTTTAATCTTAAAATTTTTATAATAAAATTAATTTAAAAATTAAAACAAAACAAAATTATTTATTTTGTAAATAATTATTTAATAAATTAATAACAAATTTGTTTTTTAAACTCATTTTTCACATAAAATTGGTAGTAGTTTTTTTTTTGTTTTTTTTTTTAATTCCAAAGTGAGAAAAAAATTGATAAATATTATTTATCTTATATTAAATTTAGTATATTATTTATAACTTTGTTTCTTTTTTTTTTTTTTTTTAATCGTCTCTTGAAGAGACAATTTCTACGTTTTTGTTTTTGTTTTTTAATAAATTAATAACAATTTTTTTAAAACTTAATTTTGATAATGGTTTTTTTTTTAAATTCCAAAGTAGAAGAAAAAAATAATTTATAAATATTATTTATCTTATATGAAATTTAGTATATTATTTATATATTAAATTTAGTGAATAAAATTAATTAATTTTATAATATATTTATAATAATTGTATTATTGTATTTAATCTTAAAATTTATGTAATAAAATTAATTTAAAAATTAAAACAATAAAAAACTATGCATTTTATAAATAATTATTTAATAAATTAATAACAATTTTTAAAAAAATTCATTTTTCACATAAATTGATAATATTTTTTTTAATTCCAAAGTAAGAGAAAAAAAATAGATTATTTATCTTATATTAAATTTAGTATGTTATTTATATATTAAATTTAGTAAATAAAATTAATTAATTTTATAATATATATTTATAATAATTGTATTATATTTATAGATTCCCACTTGGTTTATTATTATTATTTAAGTGAAAATTTCTCACTTTTGTTGTGTGGAAATCATATCTTGAAGAGACGATTTTCCACTTGGTTTTTGTATTTTTTTTTTTAAAGTGATAATTTCTCACATATATATTTTTTTTTTTGTGGAAATCGTCTCTTTAAGAGACGATTTCTCACTTGGTTTTATTTTTTTATTTTTGGAAATCATCTCTTCGTGAAATGATTTCTCACTTCTTTTTATTTATTTATTTATTTTGTAAAAATCGTCTCTTGAAGAGACGATTTATTTCTCACTTTTTTGTGACAATCATCTCTTTGAGAGACGATTTCTCATGTCTTAAATTTTTTTGAAATTGTCTCTTTAAGAGACGATTTCTCATATAAAAAATGGAATTTTAGAAATCGTGTCTTATAAAGATATTTTTTTTATATTTTTTTTAAAAGTTCATAAATCGTATTTTGAAGGGACAATTTTTCATTAGAATTTATTTTCTCTTTTTTATCTGGACAAAACTATGATAGATTTGTATGATTTATTTCTCACTTTTTTGTGAAAATCATCTCTTCGAGAGACGATTTCTCATTTCTTAAATTTGTTTGAAATTATCGCTTTAAAAGACGATTTCTCATATAAAAAATGGGATTTTAAAAATCGTGTCTTAGAAAAATGAATTTTTTATAATTTTTTTAAAAGTTCATAAATCGTCTTTTGAAAAGACTATTTTTGGCTTACAATTCATTCTCTCTTTTTTTATATGGACAAAACTATGATATATTTGTAATTATTTTTCTATATTATATTTAGAAATTATTTTTTAAAATTGCCGTGCCCTTATGAAAAATCCTTTATTCCGGTCGGTCCATTGATAAATATTAAAGAGCACATGTCATGTAAATCCAAATTAGAGCTTTCGATTAGTTGTTTTAGGTTCAGCTTTCACTTATTGAACTCATCAAAAATGCTGATAAATTATATTGTGTCGCTTTCATGATTGTTCATTGTCCCTTTCTATTTAAAGTAATCAACGCATTAGTGAGGGCATTTTGGTCAAACTCAATGCATGGATGGGTTTTTCTACCCTACCAAACAAATGTACATGTTAATATAAAATTTTCTCTCATTTCTCCGACTCCCAGAATTACACACGAATCATAAAAGTGACATAAATAATGGGGAAAAATAATAATTTTATTTCTATTTATTGATGTATTTACGTTGTTTTTCTTAGAATGGGCAGGAAATACAAATTTGGAAATCAAATTCCACTTTTATTATTAGGTTATATTAGTTCTAAAATAATTTTAAAAAATAGTTTTTTACCACTGATTTTTTTATATTTTGTAAAATAAAAATTTGTTTGAAAATCTTAAATACTTTTAACTTATTTTTAATATTTAAAAATAATATTTATGTTTAAAGCTTTATTTTTAATCATTATATATATTTGTATAATTATTTTTAAAATAACTTTAAAAATTTAAGTAAAAATAACTAAAAAAATGTTCTTTAAAAACAAAAATAATTTTTTTTTTCTAATTATCAAATGTGTTTTACAGTTTTTTGTTGTTGAAAACAAAAACTGTATTAAAAAATAGTTAACAATGAAGCCCTAAAGAGTTCATTTGATAGTGTTTTTAAAAAACACTTTTAGTTTACTTTTCAAGGGTTCCTTCTATGAGTAGGCAAGAAGGTTCAATCTCGTTTCTTATAGAATGGGCAAACTCTTCTTTTTAAAGTAAGTTTGTAACTATAGTCGGTTTTTGTTTCTCACTTGTATACTCTGGCATATTGTATTTGTCACTTTAGTTTTGACATCTTTTTTATAGTTATTAATAGACATGCTCTCATTTGCCTTAAAAAGAAACCACTTTTATTCTAAAAAATGTTTTGAAAAGCATTTAAGAAATACTTTTAAAATTTTTAAAAATCATTTAGAATATTGAAAAATCACTTATAGTATTTTCTGAAGAAACATTGAAAAAGTGATTTTTTTAAAAATACTTTTAGAGAAAATATTTTCACTAAAAACACTTTGAAGAAAAATACTGTCAAATGCATTCTTATGATTCATTTTCATTTCTTATCTTATTCTCCCTACCAATCCAAAATCTTGATTGACTAAACAAATCTTTTATTGATTTAAAGAACAAAAAGATTAAAAAATATATATATAAAAATACTAAAAAATTACATATTTCTTCCATTATAAAATCCTCTAGAAACATTATATGTTTTTCTTTTGCATAACTAATAAAAGTTTAAAATGAAGTAATCATGATTTTGAAAATATCTAAACTTTGCATTAAGGTTAAAATCAAATAACATTTTTATAAGTAGTATTTTTTTAAGAAAATTTACCTCATATATATATATAAACTCCAAATTGAGCTTAACAAAATTCTTTTCAATTCACAATTTCTAAATATATATTAAATAAATGATGATTTTTTTAAAAAATATTGTTTCTCATAATAATAATAATAATAATAATAATAATAATAAGTTGGAAATAAAAAGAGACTAGCAAGTTGACCATTCCCCTTCACCAAATGTGGTCTGAAAGTGGAAAATGGTTGATTAGAACTACCCAACCAAGATGGCTTTATGATGCTGAAATATTTGTTGAAAAAGGGACATTTTCACAAATCACATATTCACATATCAATTATTTAGCATTATGGGAGTAGTGTTGTTAGACTCTCATGAGTCATAATGGAATTGGGGAGAAGGCCCAGAGGCAAGACATGAGGCTTCCAATCATGCTGCTTCATTATAAACAATGCCAATGACTTGTAATCAAATGCACATGAAATTCAGCAACCATCATGATTTGAATCAAATCCATGGATTTTATTTTATTTTATTTTATTTTATTTTATTTTCCATGAATCAAATGCAGAGGGCAAGACATGAGGCTCCTCTCTTTCTTTATTTTATTTTATTTTTATTTTTAATGAATTTTTGGTTGGCATGCAGCTTTACAATAACAATGCTTCCCTCCTAAGGTTTAATCTCCTCCACACCCACAACCCATTCATGTTCAATTATGCTACTCTTGCATTATAACTTCTTTTTTTTATTATTATTAAAAAAAAAAACATTATCATCATTCAAAGTTATTGCAAAAAGAAAAAAAGAAAAAAAAAATCTTCTGGAAAAATCATCATTCAAGTCCTCTGCATCATGGGTTATAATTTTGCCCACCACAACTTTGGTTATTTATTTATGAGTATTCATCTTATTATGCTTTAATTGGGTTTACACACAAAAGAAAAGTTTAGGATATGTGTTGGTTGGTTTTTATTTTCTATTTTTTAATTTTATAAATAAAAATTTTTAAATGACTTTAAAAATCATGTTCCATGAATTTTTATATAAAATATAAAAATTATTACAGACTTACATTAAAAATAATGATTTAAAAAAAATTATTTTAAAATTTTGATAAATTAAATACTTTTACTATATCATATCTTAAAATTTGGAAAAGTAATTATTAAAATATAAGATAAATCTATACTTTTCATTCATATATTAGTTTTTATTTTTTATATAAATATTTTTTACTATTTTTATTCTAAAAAAAAAATTAAACAAATCCTAACAAGATCCTTTTTTTTTTAAGATAAAGTATAAAGCAAAATTTTTAGAAACAAAATTTAAAATAGAAAACTAAGGGTTTGTTTGGTAATGGTTTTCAAAAACAAAATAAAAAGTAGTTTTTGAAAACAAATATTGAAAATTATTCTCTCTGATTACTGTAGAACAAAAGTTTGTGAGAAATTTTAAAATGGTTTTAACTTATTTTAAATATTTTTAAATATGTTTTAAAAATGATTTTTATATTTACTGTTTTATTTTTAATCATTTATAATTATTTTTAAAAATAGTTAAAAGATATTATCTAAAAATATCATATTTTTTATTTTTAAGAATAAAAAATAAAAAATAATTTTTGATTGTGAAACATATTTTTTGTATTTTTTATTTTAGAGAAAAAAAAACTTTTCGAACAAATAATTCCCCATCAGAGTCTATTACTCACACTTCACCAACATTTTTCTTATTTACTAAATCAACACTGTCAAATGTGAATATTGCAAAATTACTAAGTATTAAAAAAAAAAAAAAATCATTGAATATATTTTTATGTTTTTAGAAGTAAAAAAATTAAAATCAGAATAATATGAAGTATGTGGAATCAACCTTTTGCTTTTGATATTATTAAAAATCATGAAAGGTTCATAAGTCATCATTTTTCCTAAGAAAAAACAATGTAGGGAATTTTTTTTTTTCAAAATAAAGAAAAAATTTAGCATTAGAACATAAAAGAGAAAGAAGGAGAGAACCATAAAGAAAAGTGAAAGCAAGAAGAGGGAAGTGGAAAATGCTGAGTTGGCAGGGAAGCAGTGAGTGATTGCCATCAAAAAATGAATGGAAGTAAATTAATTAATATTAGTAAATAAAAAGAAAAATTAAAGATAAAGAAAAGAGATTCAAAGGAAAGGACAAAGCATTCCAATACCCGCAAAAAGTGGGTCAAAAATCCATTTAACACTCACTCACTCACTTCTCCATTTCACACTTCTCTCTCTTCCTCTCTCTCAGTCTCGCTTTCTATCTTACCTGTCCTTACTCAGATCCAGGTCTGTTTCAGCTTTCAATTATTCTGTTTTGTTATGTTCTAGTTTGAGCGTTATTTGATTTGGTTCAGTGTGAAATGTAGAGTTTCTGTTTCCTTTTATGCAATTTCTTGGGATTTGAGTGTATTTGAGCTTCTGGGATTTTCTTATTTTTACTGAGAACAAGCAGAAAAGGGAGTATATTGGTATTTGATTAATGGGTTCTGGTGGTATTATATCTTTTATTTGACCTGGGTTCTGTGTGAAATGCAGAGTTACGGCTTCCTTTGATGTAATTTATTGGGGTTTTAGTGTATGTAAGGTTCTGGGTCTTCTGATTATTGGGTTCTTTATTCTACTTCTGTTATTCTTCGTTTCTTATTTTCTGTTTGTTTGCTGAGAAAGCGTAGGAAAAGGGTGGAAAAAGGTATTGAGTTATGGGTTGGGTGGGTTCAGTGTGTTATGGGTTGAGAATCAGGAAAGCAGAAGTATCAACTATCTGGATAGTATTACAATCGTAGTGCTACAAACATTTAGCTTAGTAACTAGAAATACATTTTGTATACGATTCCAAATTTTGTTTCTTTTTCTTCGTTTTCTGCCATCAAACAGGGGTTTAAGACTTAAAAAATTGCATTTTTACTGTGAGGCACTGCAGGAATCTGAAAATTGTGTTATTCTATGAATTTTACTATTGTCTATGGGGTGTTTATACGTTACTTTTGAATGCAGGTTTGGTCACGATCCCTGCCTGATAGGTTTTGTAACAAGGGTTGTGATCCGGTCTGGGTTGCCTTATTTTTGGTTGTGGCCTGTAGGATGGTGTTCTATACAATTTGATAATTGAAAATTTTGAGACAATTTAAATGGAAGAAATACAGTCTCAATCAGATAATTATAGGTCATCATCTTCTTCGGCTAGCAGTCCTGCAAGCAGAGTGCCCTCTAGTAATTTTTTCTACTTGCGAAAACCTGGTTCACTCAGACAACCCATATCATTTGAGGACTCACCGGAATGGGAGGACACAGATATTGATGTCAGGGTGGAGGAAGGGGGTGACTCTATTCATATTGCAACACCAGCCTCCCCATCTCTCTCAAAGCTCAATAGTGGGTCATTGCCATCCCCACCCTTACCAGAGAGTGCGATTTTTGCAAGGAAAATTGCGGGGGCTTCAATTGTGTGGAAGGACTTGACTGTTACAATAAAGGGGAAGAGGAAGTACTCTGATAAGGTTGTAAAGAGTTCAAATGGTTATACATTGCCCGGGACTATGACAGTAATCATGGGTCCTGCCAAATCAGGGAAATCCACATTATTGAGGGCTCTTGCAGGTTTGTAGAATATTTTTTGATTGTCAATACTAGTTGAGTACTGAATATGTCGTCTTCATGCCTCTTTTGTGAGTAAAGCTAAAATGGTTTGTTCTTCCTCTATAGGACGCTTGCATAACTCAGCCAAAATGTATGGTGAGGTGTTTGTTAATGGGACAAAACGGCACTTGCCATATGGTTCCTATGTAAGTTCTTAGTAATTTTACTTTCCACTAAATTTTTATTGTTTTGGTTTAGTTTTAAGTTTCATTTTCCTTATTGGCCATGTTTTTAATGTTTTCCCAATTATTACCATTTATTTAAGTATATTCATTTCTGATAAATTACTAACTGTTTTACCATATGAGATTTATATTTTCCTGCACTAGCTGTTCTTCATGGAGATCAGACCTTATTCTTTTCCTATTGAAAATAAAGATATATATGTTTATCATGGCATTAATAAAGTTTTTAGATATTTATCCCAAAAATAACAAAAGGCATCCCTGATGTTTAAAGGTGTAATATCTGAAAGATGAAAAGACATTTCATTTCTCCTTCTTTCTGCAATTACATTAGTATGTGTAAGTGTAATAGTTTTATGTTTCTGGTTATATTTTTGTTGTATGTGCAGTTTCTTACTGAATTTATTTTACTTTGTTCTCTTTTCTTTGTCTATGTTTATTTCTTTGTATTTGTTTATAAATTCTGATATCCTTCATCATTTTCTGACAGAAAATTTTCATTTAAATACTTGTGAAAATGTGTATATATTCTGATTTTTTATATCAGAATGATATGTGGGTGAGTCCAATTTGTTACTTTTCTTACAAGTTGAACATCTAATGTTAAAAAGCATGACCATATAAATTGTGGAAATTTACACATTTTTTTGTCACTATGTTCATTAAAATCTGTACATTGACGGTGATTACACTGTGCTTAATCATTAATCATCATTTTTTATAGTATTCCAGGTGAATTAATGTGCACATTTTTTATTTGGTTAGAATGAATAAGTGTGCATATACTATTCAACATTTATCAAACATTAAACACCTGAGTGTATAACCTTCGGGTTTGTGATACAATTTATTTGAGACAGACTCTAATTTTACCTGTTGTCCTTTTTTGCCTTCCCTGTAAATATGACACTGTACAACCAATGTGTCCATTCCACTGGTCCCACCTGGGCTTTTATTTTATGTGGTGCTTTTCTAAGTTCTTAGAAGTTTATTTTTCACATCCCTTTCTTCCCAACTCTAGAGTTTCAGTCTTTGAGCCAGATAAATTTATTCTTTCATTGTTGACAAAACTTCTATATTCATCTTATGTGTTGTACCGTCACAAAAGTATAGCTTTTTGGTGGGGAAATTTGGTATGGATGCAAAATCAAGGTTGCAATACAATACATTTGACTAAATTTTATTATTGTTTTCTGTGTAAAGCTAGAGGTTTTAACTTTGATTTGTTTTCCACTCACAGGGATTTGTTGAGAGAGAAACCACACTGATTGGATCACTCACTGTCCGAGAGTTTCTGTATTACTCAGCACTGCTTCAGCTTCCTGGTTTCTTCTGTCAGAAGAAGAGCGTGGTAGAGGATTCCATCCATGCGATGTCTTTGGGTGATTATGCAAACAAACTGATAGGTGGCCATTGTTATATGAAGGGTCTTCCTAGTGGTGAGAGAAGGCGTGTGAGCATTGCCAGGGAGCTTGTGATGAGGCCTCATATCTTATTCATTGATGAGCCTCTTTATCATCTTGATAGGTTTTCTTTTAACCTTCTTACCCCAATTTACATTATGAAGGGCCCTACAGGAATTTTTTACTTGCATCCCTTGAGATCTTTGGTAGAATTTCAAGACTGCTCTGCCTACTTCATAGTTGAATTTTAGTGAGCATGCAGCAATTGGAACAGTATCTTCATGTATACTGTTTAGGTGTGAGTCAACCTTGTCTCCCTTGTATGGTTTAGGTGTGAGTCAACTAGTAGGGGTGGTTGAATATAGTGAATTAAACCTTAGAAATAATTTGGCTGATTGTAAAGGAAAATATATTCCCCACCTCAAAAATAAAAGAGAGAGAAACAAAACAAGACAGTAGGTTTGGTCATTCTGATGGCAAAGCCATTAACTATTGCAAGGTTCATTACTTGATTTCTGAACAGGAAAGTGATAATGGACCTCTAATGCGGACTTAAATCAATGCTTTCATGCTTTGTATCTGAAGAACGCGCCACTGCACCAAGCAATGGACCTTATTGTTTCATTATGATATTTCATGTGTGCACATTTTAGAAGTAATTTGGCTTCAAGGAGGCTTAAACATTGTATAAGAGGAATGAATAAAGGAAAAACAATACAAATAATGTTTGGATAGAGACTTGAAGCTCACAATGATTCTGATTTTGGGATTTGTCCCAAAAGTTGTGCTTTTCAGAATTTTTTGAGAGGGATCCAACAGAATCAATGGTCTGATTGTCTTGCCTTTTTATTTTTTTAATAAATTTTTTATTTCTTTAATACTGATTTGATCGACTGTTGATTTGTCTGGCTGATTTGTGCATGTGTCTTTCTCTTTGAAGGAAGTTACCTTACTGCCTGGCCTAAAGTTTGCATTCTTATTTTCTCTAGTGTCTCAGCGCTTTTGATGATGGTTACATTGAAGAAGCTTGCAAGCACAGGCTGCACTCTGATTTTTACCATTTATCAAAGTAGCACAGAAGTATTTGGCCTTTTTGACCGGATTTGTCTGCTTTCAAATGGGAATACCCTTTTTTTTGGAGAAACATTAGCCTGTTTGCAGGTAAGCAGTTATGTGGAAATGAATCATTTTCCCTACCTTATTTTGACTTTTCATGAAAGGATTTTAATCCCAGAATCAGTGAACTAATATTTTGGTTATTATTTTTTATAGTAGCTGTTATTATCATTGTTCTTTTATGTTAATGAGTTAATGTTGTCATTATTCTTGCAAAAAGTATGAGTAATACATTTTATTTTACTTATTACAACTACTGATGTATTTTACTTTTGATAAGAAACTAATTTTTTCAACATGCTTCATTCCATTGCACAGGAAAGATTCCAAATTTTTGTTTTCTTTTCGGTCTCCTTTGCAACTAAATGGCATATTATGGGTGGTCATTAAACTAACACACCTTTTGTTTTGCAGCACTTCTCCAATGCTGGATTTCCTTGCCCAATTATGCAAAGCCCTTCAGATCACTTTCTACGTGCAATAAATACGGATTTTGACAGGATCATTGCAATGTGCAAAAATTGGCAGGTACTTGGTTTGATAGTAAATTTGAGATTAAACGGGCGCTCAGATTTCTTTCTCTGTTTTTTTTTTTTGGGTGGTTTTGGTTTTTCTTTGGGACTTGCTTTTCTATATTATTTACTTTTATACATGTGCACTTATGGGGTCTAAAACCATATATCACACAATCAATTTTAGTAGAATGCTTTTCTCTTGTGTTCTGGAATACATTGATTGTACGTAGGATGGAACTTTTTGACAGGATGACCATGGGGATTTTTCATCAGTGAATATGGACACAGCTGTTGCAATACGTACTCTTGAAGCAACTTACAAATCATCAGTGGATGCTGCAGCAGTTGAAAGTATGATTATCAAACTCACTGACAAGGTATGATCATTACTAATTTAGTTCTGGTCCTGTATAACATGCACAGGCTTGGCTATGTTTGTTATTGTGGTGTGTGTTGCGCGTAATTTTAATTCTTCCTTTGAGCTTGGATGTTTTTCTCTCTTTGATTGTTCACATGCCAACCATAGTGGAATCTGTGCTTTAGAATTGTTGATCTGGTGTCTTTATGTCCAGATTACTATTATGTAGTAGGATGTATTATAGTGCTGCTGAAATCTGACAATAGAATGTTTAGGTCAACACCTGTGATGTTTGATTTGAGCTTATTTTTGGCAACAATTATGGGATCATCTAGATTTTCTAAAGGGCACAGATGCATGTCAAGTTCCCATTGGTGACATCATATACAGGCAAGCTTGGGACTTGTGATTGTGTCATTATGTCAAGCATATGCTGTACACACACACACATTCAGTTAGGCATACAGGCTGTTATGACAAATGCCAAAACTTAAGGCAAAGAGAAATTAATGAAGAAGAAAAGCAACAAGGGCAATCACATGCAGCATTAAAGATTTTTATGCTATTTGGCTTAAAGCTTATCTTATGAGGAGAAGTAGTTTGAGAAATTTTTGTTAAGGATGGATGCAAATCCTATGCTGAAGGTTTAGTCTGTCACAGGTCCACCCTTTCCAGATGCTGGAATTATTTTGCACTGAGTCAAATTAAGCCACAAAGAATTGAATTTAGATGTGCCTATCAAGATTTTTGAAGTAGTAGGCATTTTCTAGCAGTCTGAATTTACTTTGTAGTTTCAAATGTTTAATTATATCAACATAAGTAAACTTCTCTAACTTCTCACACTACATTTAATCCATTCCTCATGACCTTCATTTTCTGGTTGAGTGGTTTCTTATCTTAAACCCTGAATATAGCAAAAGTGCTTCTGCCTGCATGATGGCATTAAAAGAAAGGTTTTTAATGTTTGTATTTAGCTTCTGTTGTCTTTGCCTGATTCACTTATTACATGCATTTACTGCAACAGGAAGGGCCACTTCTCAAAAGCAAGGGGAAGGCTAGCAGTGCTACGCGAATTGCAGTTTTAACATGGAGGTCATTATTAATCATGTCAAGGGAGTGGAAATACTTCTGGCTTCGGCTTGTTCTTTGCATGCTTTTTACACTTTGTGTTGGTACAGTATTTTCCGGCTTGGGGCATTCTTTGTCATCTGTTGTGGTGAGTCGTAAATTCGAAACTTCTGTCATTACAAAAAGTTTTTTTATTTTTTGATAGATATCATTACAAAAAGTTTAAGCATGAAGGGAATGTACTTGTTGTGTGACATGTAAATCAAACATAGTCATGTTTGAATAAACACAGTTATCATTTTCTTAATTTGACCCCGCCTGATTCCAACAAACACCTTGCTCATGATGTAGTTACGTGAGGATGAGTGCATCATGATTATCATGTTGTTGTATTGCTGTTGCTAGTACAGTGGTATTACAAGTACAATCTCTCGGATATTATTTTCACCTCCACCCTTTTTCCTTCTCAAAAAAGGACCTAGGAAATGAGGGTGGTTGTATATTTTCCACTATTTTAGTTTTAAATTATTACCATATTCAATCACTGCACTCACTTTTTTACAAAGTTATCCATGCTTTTAATGGGGAAGATTAGTCATCTCTCAATCTAACGCTGTATGTTATTAGTTATTGCAAAGAAGGCCAAAAAAGGTTGTTTCAAAGTATGTGTACCTCAAATAAGTTATTACAAATCGTTGTGTAAGCTGTTAGAAGTCATTCTTCTTGATGTTTCTTCTAGAGTTCATTTTTTTGTTGCCAGTTTGACACACAAATTTTGTGTTTAATGTATTTTTGGATTCTTGGAAGTTAATCTACAGTTTCTTTATGCAGTCCCATGGACAATTTTGGAAAATTATCTCTTGAACCAAGTGGTGTTCTACTATATCTGTTTGAATCTTGCATGAAATATAGGTTTGGTGATAGGTGTATACACTGTTACTGTATCTTTTCCTCACATTTTTAGCTGACATGTATCAACACTTAATTGGCTGTCACCAAGTTCAGCAGTTTTTGCTTTTTCATGGCTGTCTGCTCTCATTTCATTTTTATTTTGCTAGATTAATCTGAAATAATTTGCTAATGGGTTGTTTCCCAGGTATATTTCTAGCAGTAAGATTAAAGTATTCAGGACGTATATTTTTTTGACAGCTGTTTCAAAACTGGTGCAATATTAGAAATATGCCAACTATTGAATTAAGATATCATAAAGCTTTACTCATTAGTCTGTTCCTATGGATACCATTTATGGGGCCAGTCAGCCAACATTGAGCTCTTGGTTCCAATATACTTGCCCTAAACTGGATGGATGTAAGATGCATTCTCTGCAAGAGGGAAATTCTTGCCCAATCTGTTCATGAATTCTATTGTTCAATCATGCCTCTAAATATGGTGGAGTTGCAGATGAAACTAAATATAAATGCTTATTCAACCTAGCCTTTTACAAATGATATTCTTTTTGCATATTATGTTCATTTATATGTATTATGCTGTTGACTAGTCTGATTAATGATTTATTTTCTTTTTCATCACCTCTTGAATTGCAGACTAGGGTTGCAGCCATATTTGTATTTGTATCATTTACTTCACTTCTAAGCATTGCTGGCGTACCTGCACATTTGAAAGAAATCAAGGTAGTCTTTAATTCCAATGTTTTGATGCAAACTTCATTGAGCAATAATAACATTCAAATTTGGTTAATTTTTGCAACATAGTTAGCAACTCATACATTACCCAATTATGTATGTTTCTGGTAATACAGTTGATTCAAATTAGCTGTTGTAATGTGGTATCATTCTCTCAAAAAATTGGTTATTTTGGTACCCTTTATGAATAGTCAAACATTTGATAAAATTTGAGAGAGCTTTGTTAATTTGTTATTGAGTGGAGATGATGATAATATCATACACATGCATAAACAATGGCACTAAGGAAGCATGTAATTAAATTATTTATTTACTTGATAATAAAACACAATGTAAAAATTGTGGCTAAATTAGCAATGTGCATGCTTTACTGGTTTGTGACTCCCTTAGGTTTAAGTTTCTTTGCCAAAGCTATTTCTTCATACAATCTTTAAGCTAATGTGTCAGTGTACTGAATGGTAAAGATGACTATTTTTCTTATGGCTTGTGCTAGAAACTGGGGTTGGGCAAGTATAGATTTTGTGTTTGCCAAACTATGCTAATTATTCATTGAGCTCCAGATGTATTCATCACTTATTTCACGTCTTCTTCATCTTATTTATGATAGTCTGTTTACATCTTTTAACAAGAGAATTTGTTTATATATGCTTTGTGGCAATGTATCAATACCGCCTCAGTGTAGCTTGGGTTCGCAAGGTTTGGCATTTTTTTTTTCATCATAAGTATAAACTGTTACAGCAGATTGTAATTTGCTAATAAACTCACTATATCTTCTACATTCAATTCAGTGAACCTCCCATGATCTGAAATTGCTATTGTTTCTCAATGCCCTTGGTTTCCTGAAGAAATAAATAGAACTATCCTTAATAACATAAAGCACCACAATATAATTCTCATAGTTTGTGAAGTCCTGAGGACTGCTGTCCATAGATGAAAGAGGCATCATGTTAGAGGATTATGGACAATGAATGATGTGCTTAAATTGTACCAAGGTTGAACTGTCGGGCTTTTCTTGTGAAGAGTAACAGTAATTGTTATTCTCAGGTGCATCTTTCTCATCTACAATCACTTTACTGTTTTACAGATATACGCCTGTGAAGAATCAAACCAGCATTCAGGAGCATTGGTTTTTCTGCTTGGACAGCTCCTCGCCAGCATTCCATTCCTGTTTCTCATCTCCGTTTCTTCAAGTCTTATCTTCTATTTTCTTATTGGGCTTCGTGATGAATTCAGCTTGTTGATGTACTTTGTGCTGAATTTCTTCACATGCCTGTTAGTGAATGAAGGGCTAACGCTGGTTGTTGCTTCTATTTGGCAAGACGCTTTCTGGAGCATCTTGACACTGGTTTGCATACATGTTAGTTCCGCTTGCTGCTCGACTTCTTTGAAGTTGGCATTTTTCTTGTTTAATTTCTGATCATAGGTGCAACTCAAAACACACCCATAATTGTTTGTTTATTATCTGTAGGAACTGCTCTACAATTATTTACTATTCCATGATGACTGATATTCTTCTCTCTATCTTCCTCTAAGAAAAAAGGGTTTATTAGTTTTGATGTAGGCTGAGTCAAGTTTCAAGACCGAAATTCTATTTTTCTGTTATTTATCTAGCATGCCGACATTTGTAGTGGTCAATGACATCAGGGTCCAATATAAATAAAACAATTCAATTTTTAATGTGAAGGGACTATGAATTAGTTATCTGATTAATTATTGCTGATAGGTGGCAATAATTGATTATTATTGATATTCTGCTGGTCTTCTGATTAATTATTGCTAATATTAGGTGGCAATAATTGATTATTGTTGGTATTCTGCCAAAGTTTTTACCTAGCTCTTCCTTTAACCATGAACATCTTTGGCCTTTCAGGTGTTAATGATGCTTTCAGCAGGCTACTTCAGACTTCGGAGTGCACTGCCTGGACCTGTTTGGACTTATCCGTTATCCTATATTGCTTTCCACACCTATGCAATTCAGGCAAGTCTATCTTTAATGTTATTCTATTTTATACTCCCATCTACAGTGTCGGGTTTTCCTTCCCATCTGCTCCTAGATTTTGAAAGCACCATTTGTCATGAACTTCGATATAATTCAAATCTGAACTCCTGAATTTTTGGCAAGAAACAGTTTTTTTGGAGTGCTTTTAATTACATGTTAGTGAACCTTATTCCTTCCTGCTTGTTGAATGGATCCTTAGACCTGTGAACTGTTTTTGTATATCAGGGGCTCTTGGAGAATGAGTACATTGGAACATCATTTGCAGTGGGGCAGGTAAGGAGCATATCTGGGTATCAGGCTCTCCGTAGTGCATACGACATCTCTCCCAACAGTAACTCCAAATGGGGGAATTTACTGGTCTTGTTTCTTATGGCGGTTGGGTATCGTATTCTTGTGTTTGTATTGCTGCGTTTTCGTGTAAGAAAAAATGTATCCGCATGTCGATTTTTCCAGTGTAATCAGAACACCAACGATGCAAGATGAATGGATGAAGTACTATCAGTTTTGTTTGGCTTTTCAATTTATATTCTTCTTCTGGGTTTAATCCTGGCCGTTTGGTTAATTTCTCGAAGTCCCCGACATCTTTCCATCCCGGGTCCAGGTTTAGCCTGGCAAAAAACCAAAAAACTGTGGAAAAAAGGGACTTGACCCGTTGTAGTTTTGGCACTATTCATAGCTTTGCATTCCAAATGATATGTAAGTCCAGAAGATGCCCGATTATTCTGCATCACTAGTGGGGTGGCAATGAAGTGACACCGATACGTTCCTTCAACATCCATGATGTTATGTTCCTTTAGAATAAAACATTGAAGGGGTGTTGCAGTGATAAGTAGATAGTGACTCATTAATTATGTGACTTGTATTATGCCAGCGAAAGCTTTGATGTCAATAATATTAGTTTAAGAACACAAAAATAAAACAATCACATATACAGTACATAGAGGTTTTAACGTGGTTCGGTCAATCATATTTACGTCTACAGATGAAAGAGAATGATTCCATTATGCAATAGAGAATATTACAAAATACATAATCAGATACAATTATTGGGTTCCCGAAATATCTCATGTTTTCCCACTCCTTGTATCCATACTCTACTACGAGCCTTCTTGCTCCATCGAGTACCTTCCATTCTTCCTTACATCTATTTATAGAGACATTTCTAACAACCTTCCTTATTCTATAAGAAAGTATCAACCTAGAAATATTCTATATAATATTATGTACAATACTAGTTGTTATGTCAACGAAAACTTTGATACCAACAATGTTAGTTAAAGAACACAAAAATAAAACAATTGCACATACGGTACACTAGGTTTTAACATGATAGAATGAGTCATCTCGCACCACCAAATACTTCCCGTTCTTCCTCACATCTCTAGAAATATTCATTACAAAAATAATCTATATTAATTAGAAATTTGGGAACACTTCCTAACAACTTGTGATTGGTAGACCCTTACTAGCATTTTTGGATTGATGCTGCCTCTTTTTTCTTGGATCCTGACCTTCAGATCATCCTTGAATCGATTCATATTTTTCTCGGATGATCCATCAGGTTTCAATGCATTTTCCATAGTCTGCTTCACTGCATCCATCCTTTCCCGAAGCTCATCCCCTGATTTTCCCCTCATCAGATGGTTGATTTTCTCGGAAACCTCCCCCCTAGCGATTGACTCCCCGTCGCTTATATTAATCCCGACCTTCCAGTCATCCACTACCAGCTTTCTATTAGTGAATTGATCAGTCAAAAGAGGGAAGCACAGCAGGGGAACTTTGCACCAGATGCTTTCCAGAATCGAGTTCCAACCACAGTGGGTGAGGAACCCACCAACCGCCGGATGCGCCAACACTGCAATTTGACAGCACCAGGGTATGATGATAGAACGGCCGCGAACCTCCTCCTTTAATTCATTAGGGAGGAGATCAGGATCATCAGAACTCACAATATCAGGCCTAAGCACCCAAACAAAGTTGATTTTGCTGAGCATGAGACCATTAGCAATCTCCATCAGGTCCCTCTTACTAATATGAGCGTAGCTGCCAAATGAAACATACAAAACCGAGCCTTTAGGCTTAGCATCCAGCCAATGGGTGCAGTCAGACTCCGCCCACAGGCTGGTGGCCACAATGCTCTTGGTGAACCCAGGTGGAAAAATTGGCCCTACAGCGTAGAGTTTCTTCTTGGCCTGGAGTGCTGATATGGTATGAAGCTCAAGTTCCTCCACTGTGTTGCATAGAACAAAATCGGCGCCCTTGGCATCCTGGAAGGCGGTGGAGATTATCTGGTGACAAACCGTAGATGTATCAGTGGCTTGAAGATACGAAGTCATGTCCCTTGGATCGATTGCTTCAACCCCTGGTATGTAATCTATCACGTCCTTACGAGTTTCTGGTCATAAAATTTGAATCATATTTAGTTCTGCCAGACTAAAAATAAGCACGAATTGATAATAAAAAGCGTGATTTGAATCTTACCACTGCAATCGAAGTGACCATGTTTTCTGAGAAGATCCATATGATAATACAGTGTAAAAACCAAAGCAGGCTCCGTCCAAAATGAAACATACAAAAGCCCGAACTTCTTCGCCAACGCCGACGGCCACACGAAGAACGTATCAGCGATCAAGCAGCTCACAGGCGGCGCCGCCTCCGCCACCACCCTCTCCACCAACTCCTCCACGTGCGCCGATAACACATGCAACAACGCCGCCATGAACTGGTCGTGGTTCAGCGACCTGTCGAACCCCACCGGAAGCCCATCGGAAACCGTCGTGTACCGAATGTCCAGACCCGCCTCCCGAGCTCCGGAGAAGATGTCATCGCTTCCGGCGCCTTGGGCTCTGGAGGTTTGTTGGTGGATGGAGTGGGTGTTAACGAAGGTGATGGTGAAGCCTCTGGAGGCGAGGTTGATGGCGAGATGGACGGCGGGGATTACGTGGCCTTGGAGAGGGTAGGCTACGAGGATGGCATGGGGGTTTTGGAGGGTGGACGCCATTGTTGTGAGCTTTGAGTTGCAGAGGGAGAAGACTCGGGGCGGTTTTATGTAGAGCTCTGAATTTGAGTTGACCAGGAAAGGCCATATGAAAGCGAGTCTCTTTCATGGGTGTGTTTTGTTTTTTTTTTTTTTCCTTTTTTAGTTAATTAATATTGGCCAAGACTTGCCTCTTTCATCTACATGACTAGACAACAATGGCCTTAATTAAAAATTGTCTCAATTCCCCGGTAAGTATCCATTCCTTCGGAGTCAAAGGAAAGGGAGCTAGTCTTCCCTTTCCTTGGGAATCTAATTACCTAATTAATTAGATCATGTCTACTGATCATAATGTGATAGTAGAGTAGTCTCTTGCAAAGATGACTCATGAGCACGTTGCAAATTAACGTGTAGTGCGGGAGGTTTGGGGAAGAGGACAAGTACCCGAAGTTGTATAGAATGGGAATGGATAACTACAAAACTTGATGTGAGCAAGTACACCTGGGGAGAGGGAGCCGGGCATTCAGAGAAATAGGAGGAAGGAGAGGACAATCACAACATCAGTTTGATCAAATTCTTATAGATGAGTAGTCTCCAAGATGAGGTCATAGCTTCCCAGGCCCTACCCAGGTTGCCAAGCGGCCGGCAGTGGCATGGTTTTGTGTCTTTCTCTTTCACTCCTCCCAAACAAGTTTGTAAAGGATTTTGGCATGTAGCCTAATAGGTATAAAAAAGATTCAGATAGTAGGAAAGTTATCCAAAATGGATGGTTCTTTTCACTGATAACAATCACCTCTTCTTACCAGTCATGACCAGGAATTAATAACCCAAATCATATGCATGGGAGTGGATGTGATGGTCGAAGAATCCTCATGGTGGTAATTTGTGGCTCCCATGAAGGTCCTCTGTTGAAATTCAAATAAATTTACCAGGTTAGTTTCATTCATTTTCATTTTGACTAAACATACTTAATGTTTGAAATTTCATCGAATGTCTCTTTTATTATTTTCATGATAAAAGACGTATTAAATAACATCTCAAATGGATGAAACTTACACGTATTTAACCAAAATCTAGGGATATGAATGAAATCAACTCTACATTTTCCCCACTTATACAACACCGATGTTGGAAACCCAATAAAATTTGGTTTATAAAAGGTCCTCTTTGATTTACACATGAGAAATTTGGATTAATTTTATTAAAATATATAGCTTTTAATGATAAAAAATAGTTTAATATTAAGATTAGAAAAATGATATTTAATATTTTCACATGTAAGATATTAAACTTCCATATATTTAATGAAAATTTTATATTATTGGTATTACTTTTAAAAAAATTTTAAACTTTCACAAAAAATATGTTTGATAACCAAAAACTGTTTTTGAAAACAAAATGTTTTTAGAGAAAATTTTTTAGTTGTTTTATATTACTTTCATTTATTTTATGTGAGCTATTTTAAGAAATAATTATATGTAGAATGATTAAAAATAAAATACTAGATATAAAAATTATTTTTAAATATAGTTAAAAAATATTTTAGGTTTTCAAACAAATTTTTGTTCTATAAAAATCAAAAAATAATTTTTAAAAACCGTTTTCAAAAACTATTTTTTAGAATTTTTTTTTAAAACAGTTATCAAATAGGTCTTAAATTTTTATTATTATTATTTTTTAATAAAAAATGAACCAATTTCTTAAATAATAGTAATATTTAAAAGAAAATAATAAGTTTAATCTATATTTATAGTACTTATAAAAGTACGAGGTATTGGTCTTTTTTTTTTTTCTCTAAAAATTATCCTTATCAATAACCACAAACCCAATAGCCTAGCGCCCATCATATATAAGCTTATCCAAACCCTACCTTCACAGAAAACACAAAAACGATCTCTTTGGAAAAGGAATTAGGCAGTAAATATAGGGTTAATGCAGTTAGATTCGAGTTCTTGTCATGAGTGAATACAAATCCATTACAAATTTTCTTGAAAAATAAAAATTTTAGGGGAAAAAGGAATAATAGGTGGCAACAATTTATTGGAAAAAGGAATTATGAAGCAAAAAAATGGGGCTAGATTCAAGTTCTTGGCATGAAAGAATATAAATCTATTACAAATTTTCTAGAAAAATCTTAGGGGAAAAAAAGAATGAAGTAATTGGGGAAAAGAATGAGGGAAAGGTTAAGGGAAGGAGATGTTTTTTGATAAAATTTATAATTCTTTTTTAATGATATGATTTTTTTTTACAATCTTAAATATTAAAAAATAAATGATGCATTTACCTAAAGCAGTAATGTATTGTGCCTTTATTAATATAATTTTAGTAATTTATATTTATATTTACTATTTTCACATTTCACAATTTTGTATAATCTTTTTTGTCTCTCTTATCTTGTAGCCCTTGTTATTGTTTCCTTTATACTTGTTTTCAAGGTATTGTTTTCATAAATCCCATTGAATTGTTTTATTCTTCAATATTGTATTTTGTTTATTGGTTATTTATGAATAAAATTTTAATTTTTGTTTTTCCCAATTTTCAATCTATGATTAAAATGTTATTGAAACTCAAACTTCGAATGACTCTTTAAGTCACATAATTCTTATTACAAAATAAAGAAGAAAAAAATCAAGATAAATCATTACATATATCTATTAGATCTTTATCATGAGTGATTTGGAGATAATTTCTAATTAAAAATAATCTACATGAATATATTTTATGTTTTTACAACAACTTTTTCAAGAATTATTACCAACATATACTCCCCAAAAATTACAAAGAGTTTATTCTTAAAATTAACCTTCAACTAAGATTTTGTAACAATTTTAAATGATTTTTTTTATTAGGTTATGTTAGTTTTGAATTTTGATTTAACTTGAAAGCATATGATTAGTAGACTTAATTATTAAGGAAAAAATGTTAAATGTGATCAATGGGTATTGAACCTTAGGTTTATATATATGATATTAGAAGATTGTTTTGAAGACATAAGAAAATGGATAGACAATAATACAAAGTTACCAACTAAAGTCATATTCTTTAAGTTTAATATGCTGAGTATAAAATATTTGTAAGATCAATATAATCCAAAATATTTCAAGACAAGCTCATAAATTTGATTTTGTAGAAGAAAAATACAAAATTAAAAAAATTAAAAATTTGATGCTTCATTCTAATAAAATGCTTAGTCTTAAAATAATTAAGGAATGAACATATTTTAATTAGTGAACTTAGTAATATTTTTAATTACTGAAATAACTTTAATTTTTTAAATATTAAATTCGATATTATCCAAAGTTAAAATATTTATAAAAGTTAAATATTTTCATTATTAAATTAAGTATTATTTTAAAAGCATTTAATTTTATGATAAGTATGAATAAATCATATGTATTTTAGTTTTAGTTAAAAGATTTAGGAAAAGTTGGCAAATTCTTGAGACTTGAGAGAAAATTGAATTCTTTTTTGCATTTCCCTTTTTATTCTCTTATTTTATTGCACTTTATTTTACTTAATAATGTTATTAAATTACATGTAGGGTGCACATAAGGTGATAAATGTTAGTGTGTAGAATTTGGGCTTAAATATTTAATCATATGTTATATTTTTTTTTCTAACATTTTATTTTATAGGAAAAGTATGTTTTCATGGACTTTGGCTGATGTGCTTTTTTAGTAACAAAGATGCACTCCCCTTTACCACCTAAGCTTCTAGGTAGTCCACCCACATGTGGAAAACTTCACTTTCTCCATCGAACACTAAAATCCAAAGAAAAAAAAAATTATTTATTTGTTCTTCTCCCCTTCAAATCTATGATCCATGAAAAACCTTTCAAACCCCTAACCTCTCATCCTCTTCATCTTATCCTCAAGAACTTAAATTCCATGAAACACTAACATATTCATCAATCAACCAATCAATTGTCATGATTGTCTTAGCTTATTTAGTAGAGACTTAACTTTAGATTTAAAGAGGTGTTATGACTTATTACCATATCTTTTCGATAAATAACCTAACCCTTGATCCAGACTTGATTTTTCTCAAACTTTGTTTTCCTTTCTAGGAGTTACACTTATGAGGTGTTTGGTATGTGGAAATGAGGAGTGATAATAGACATCCCTTTCTATGTTTGGATAAATTTTATGAAAAAGGGAATAAAATAAAAAATATTGAATCCCACTTAGGGATTTCAATTCACTGCAAGTAGATAATATTATGATTCATTCTTCAGATAAAAAAATATAAAATAGTATAAAATTACTCTTTTTCCCTTGGATTTCATTAATCAAACCGGGATGGCTCTTCATCCCCTAATAAGACTATTTTTTAGTCTTATTATTTAGTAAAAAAAAAAAAACTTTCAAAATTTATTTTTTAAAATGAAATAAAAATTTTATTTTAAACTATGTGTAAATGTATTATAATCAATTTATTTCTTTCATTTCCATTCCTATTATTACTAAACATTAGAATAGAAACAAATAACCATTCCAATCTTGAATTGGTAGGTTTTTTTATTTATTTTGTTTTTTCTTTTAAAAATAAAATAAAAATAAGTAGCTTAAATGAAAATTTAATCTTTTCATTTAAATGATCTTAATAAATAGGACGGGATGTGGATTATTTTGAATAAATGGGTAAGGTTGGGATAGTGGTGATCTATCCTAAACCCACCTCGTTGTCATTCCTAACAACCAACTCACATAAAGAATAAATTTTCTCAATATTATAAAATTATCTACAACAAAGTTTTGAAAGAGTTAGGAGTTAATAAGAAGATTGTGAAAGGGAAAAGAATTGTTTATGGTAAATATATAATCTATCCCTTAATATTTAAGATTTTAAAATAATCATATTATTAGAAACAGTTATGAGGTAATAAAGAAATGTCTTCTTTTTATACGTATTTGTTTTCTTCTTTGCATATCCATTAGAAACTTTCCTTTTTTCATTCTATATTAATTGTCTTATTTATAGGCAACTTGGAATTCCATTGAATGATGATTCCTTATAATTCTAGAATACTATAGAGACTATTAAATACTACCTCTACAAGGGAAGAATCCTCTTGATTAACAACCAATTCACATAAAGAATAAATCTTCTCAATATCATAAAATTATCTACAACAAAGTTTTGAAAGAGTTAGGAGTTAATAAGAAGATTGTGGAAAGGAAAAGAATTGATTATGGTAAATGTATAATCTATTCCTTAATATTTAAGATTTTAAAATAAATCATATTATTAGAAATAGTTATGAGGTAATAAAGAAATGTCTTCTTATACTTGCTCATTTGTTTTCTTCTTTGCATATCGGTTAGAAACTTTCCCTTTCCCCTTTTTTATTCTATATTAATTGTAGTAGTGTGTTATCAAGAAAAATAAATAAATTGCTATGACACATTTAATTACATAATCTATTAATTATAAATATTTTATAAGGTGAATTGATTAATAAGCTATGTCAAATAGAATAAATAAAATAAAATAGGGTGTTTATGGAATAAAATAGGCTACGCCAAACAGTTGTTTTTCAATACTTAAATATACATTCATGATCTTAATTTTAACTAAATGCAAACCCATGTGACTTTTGTGTCATTGTGAACTTAATAGATGACCATGCTCAAGAAAGGTATAGACAAAAAAATTATTATTTTAATTATTTTCAAATATCATTTTTTCTCTAGTATGATTTTGAATAAAAAAATGTGATAAAATAAAATAATAAAAAGCAATGTATAATTTTCAAATTATGTAATATATTTGAAAAAATTATATTATTTTCAATAATATGATATTATTCCATTAATAAATCTCTCTTCTATTGAAAATTAAAATGTTAGTGGAAAAAATAAAATATAATTTTATTAATACGTATTCTTTTTATAACTATTGGGTGTCATGTATGTTGCATGTAAGATGCACATAAGTAATGTATCTTAGTGTGTAGGATTGAGTTTATGTATTTAATCATATTACTTTGTCTTTATTATATTTGTTTATATTATAATTTATTAATATGTAGAAATAACTCTATTACTTTGAAGTCAGATTAATTATTTATTTGAATCTAGATGAATTTAGATAAAACCTAAAAGAGTCTAAATGAAGTATTTAATCTAGTTCTAAATTTTTGAATAAAATAGTTAAGAAAGGAAAGCATAGGGGATAAGAGGTTACTTAGCTAAATAACAAAAATATTAAAATTAATTAAATTATTTCTTCATTTCCTTTCGTACTAATGTCAACATTGATATATCAATTTACCTTTTTTTTTTTTTTTCATTTTCTCAAGCCATCCATTGATCAACCTCTTTTCCTGTTCTACCCATTTTTTTAGTTTTTTTTTTTCCATTGTTATTAGTTTGTAGCCTTTCAGAAGCTTTTTCCTGGCATCATTCTTCATCTTTGTGGCCATCTTGGCCCGCTTTTCGGTTACCACTAGTTTGGCATGCTAGATTTTAATTTAGTCATTTCTTCCATCTTCATAAAAACTTTTTGGCATTTTAAGACTACTTTTTAAAACTTAGAGAAACTACTATTTTGAGAAGTATTATCAAAACAATCCTCTTTTATAAAAAAAAATTAAAATTAAAATGCTAGCAGAAAAAATAGAATATAATTTCATTAACTGAAAAAAAAAACAAAATTATTAAATTAATGGAATTATTTTTTTGTATATAGTAAATTCTAATGTGAACAAATATAATAAATAATAAATAATATGATTAAATACGTAAACTCAAACCCTACACATTAACATATATCACATATGTGCACCTTATGTGCAATATACTTAACACCCACTAGTTATAAAAAGGAGATCAAGTAATGAAATTATATTATATTTTTTCTATTAGTATTTTAATTTCTTATAAAAGGGACTTATTTTTTCAGATAGTTCTAACAGGCAAGTAGAACTTTCCAACAAAACTTTATTGTCATACTTAAAAAAGAAGTTAGGGGCAAGTGTGAATACAACATGGTTAAGGGAGTAAACGAGTGTCATCGATCAGAACTGTGATCGAATTTGGTACATACACGTTGGTTTGGTCGAGAAGATGACTTGTCGTTATTCCATCAATTAGATTGATCTCCATGTGCACAAAGGTCGTTTTCTAGCATTGAATACTACTTGACACGTTGGAACAATTCATCAATCAAACTTGGAGGGTCCAACGAAATAGAGTTAAAAAATAGGGTATTTGAGAAGATAGTCTCCTTGATGGTTTGCATGACGGTATCCATGCTTGCACTATCCAACTAAAGTATTGCTCCTCCAAAAAGTTTCATGCTACTTTAGATAGACTTATTTCGTTACATTGTTATGTGGAACAAGTTGATAATACTTTATTTTGTACATAACGGAACATTAATAATGCGTGGTGAATGTCTCAAATAATTGTTGAAACAAACTTATAGAATTGGGCGAAAGTCAATGAAATATGAAATGGTAGGTCTCTACAAATTGGATGAAAAAACTTTACATCATAATGGATTGTTATTACTTTCCAATGTCATTATCTGTTGAAAGTATATAAAATGGTCTAATGGATCTGTTATGACATCATATATGTTAAACTTTGGCATGGAGAAGTCCCTCGACGCATTGTATCACAATACGTGAGGGATGAATAGTGTCGAGGCTATATCGTTAAGATATGGAAGGTCGAGTTAGACACCCGTAATTGAAGTTGGTTAGGCGGAATAGGTATATGTTAGACTTGCTTTTAGAATGATTATTAAAATAGTAGCTTTCTCTAAGTTGCACAAAAGTAGCATTTCTAAGATCAAAATGTTGAAGGTTTGTATGAAAACAGAAGAAATGACTGAATTAAAATCTAACATGAACATACTAGTAGAAGTTTAAATGAAGGCGAAAAGTGAAAGAAAAGAAAAGTGAAAAAAAAAAAAATTAAAGTCAACGTATTATTTTCATATGTTATTTTGAACTCTTTTTACTTTCTTTTTTCCCTCTATATAAAGAAAATAATTGTAAACCAAACATGAGAAAATCATTTTCCTCTTCCTTTAGTACTTTTCTAGAACCAAATAAAGCTTAAAGATTTTCAGTCTATGATCCTTAGGTAAGATTTATGGAGATATAACAACCACACAGGAAGCAATCATAGACAAATACAATATGAAGTAGCAAATCTTAAACAAACACAACCTAAAGTATCAAATCTCAAACAATTACAAGAAAAAGATAGTAAATCTCAAGCAAGTACAAGCCAGAGTTTTTGAATCCTGTACACAAACTTACATTGTCTGAGCAGCAGAACCTATCCTGATTCGCTTCACAATAAAACGCATAGGAGATGAAATCAAAGGAGCTAGTTGAGGATGCAAAGAGGTTGTCATCTTTGTTTAATGACATCATCTTTCCATTCTAGTGCTTCCCACCATAATTGTTGTCCTTCAATGGATCTCAATTTGGTTGCATTGACCTTGTTGAAAGGTAAGCTCTTCAACAAGAAACATTTAGATATCTCAACTTCTTGTAAAGATGACCACTTTAATGAATCTTTAGCCCAAATGCTTGTTAGTTGTGGCAGATGAATAAGTTCTAGGGTCTCCAACTTTGGAAGTGCTTGGTTTTCTAGTTGTGTGTTCTCAGATTCCATGATAATCTCTTTAATTTGATGGCATTCTTTAACCCCCAAGTGCGTCAGTTGAATACGCTGTTGAATCATACCATTAGAGAATATCATCTATCACTTATGTGCACCTTATGTGCAACATACTTAAAACCCACAAATTATAATAGGGAGATATAACAACCACACAAGAAGCAATTCTATCACTTATGTGCACCTTATGTGCAACATACTTAACACCCACTAGTTATAAAAGAGAGATATAACAACCACACAAGAAGCAATCATACACAAATACAATATGAAGTAGCAAATCTAAAATAAACACAACCCAAAGTATCAAATCTCAAACAATTATAAGAAAAAGATAGTAAATCCCAAGCAAGTGCAAGCCAATGTTTTTGAATCCTGCACACAAACTTACTTTGTCTTAGCAGCAGCAACCATCCTGATTCGCTTTACAATAAAACGCATAGGAGATGAAATCAAAAGAACTAGTTGAGGATGCAAAGAGGCTGTAATATTTGTTTAATGGCATCATCTTTCCATTCTGGCGCTTCCCACCATAATTGTTGCCCTTCAATGGATCTCAATTTGGTTGCATTGACCATGTTGAAAGGTAAACTCATCAACAAGAAACACTTAGATATCTCAACTTCCCGTAAAGATGGCCACTTTAATGAATCTTTAGCCCAAATGCTTGTTAGTTGTGGCAGATGAATGAGTTCTAGGGTCTCCAACTTTGGAAGTGCTTGCTTTTCTAGTTGTGTATTCTCAGATTGCATGATAATTTCTTCAACCCCCAAGTGCGTCAATTGAATAACATGTTGAATCATACCATTAGAGAATATCTTCTATCACTTATGTGCACCTTATGTGCAACATACTTAACACCCACTAGTTATAAAAGGGAGATATAACAACCACACAATAAGCAATCATACACAAATACAATATGAAGTATCAAATCTTAAACAAAACAACCCAAAGTATCAAATCTCAAACAATTACAAGAAAAATATAGTAAATCTCAAGCAAGTGCAAGCCAGAATTTTTAAATCCTACACACAAACTTACTTTGTCTCAGCAGCAGCAACTATCCTGATTAGATTTACAATAAAACGCATAGAAGATGAAATCAAAAGAGCTAGTTGAGGATGCAAAGAGGTTGTAATATTTGTTTAATGGCATCATCCTTCCATTTTAGTGCTTCCCATCATAATTGTGGCCCTTCAACGGATCTCAATTTGGTTGCATTGACCTCGTTGAAAGGTAAACTCTTCAACAAGAAACACTTAGATATCTCAACTTCTTGTAAAGATGGCCACTTTACTGAATCCTTAGCCCAAATGCTTGTTGGTTGTGGCAGATGAATGAGTTCTAGGGTCTCCAACTTTGGAAGTGCTTGGTTTTCTAGTTCTGTATTCTCAGATTCCATGATAATCTCTTCAATTTGATGGCATTCTTCAACCCCCAAGTGCATCAATTGAATACGTTATTGAATCATACCATTAGAGAATATCTTCTATCACTTATGTACACCTTATGTGCAACATATTTAAAACCCACAAGTTATAAAAAGGAGATATAACAACCACACAAGAAGCATTTCTATCACTTATGTGCACCTTATGTGCAACATACTTAACACCCACTATTTATAAAAGAGAGACATAACAACCCCACAAGAAGCAATCATACACAAATACAATATGAAGTAGCAAATCTTACACAAACACAACGCAAAGTATCAAATCTCAAACAATTATAAGAAAAAGATAGTAAATCTCAAGCAAGTGCAAGCTAGTGTATTTGAATCCTGCACACAAACTTGCTTTGTCTTAGCAGCAGCAACCATCCTAATTCGCTTTACAATAAAACGCATAGGAGATGAAATCAAAAGAACTAGTTGAGGATGCAAAGAGACTGTAATATTTGTTTAATGGCATCATCTTTCCATTCTAGCGCTTCCCACCATAATTGTTGCCCTTCAATGGATCTCAATTTGATTGCATTGACCTTGTTGAAAGGTAAACTCTTCAACAAGAAACACTAAAAATATCTCAACTTCTTGTAAAGATGGCCACTTTAATGAATCTTTAGCCCAAATGCTTGTTAGTTGTGGCAGATGAATGAGTTCTAGGGTCTCCAACTTTGGAAGTGATTGGTTTTCTAGTTATGTATTCTCAAATTCCATGATAATCTCTTCAATTTGATGGCAATCTTCAACCCCCAAGTGCGTCAGTTGAATACGTTGTTGAATCATACCATTAGAGAATATCTTCTATCACTTATGTGCACCTTATGTGCAATATACTTAAAACCCACAAGTTATAAAAAGGAGATATAACAACAACACAAGAAGCAATTCTATCACTTATGTGCAACATACTTAACACGCACTAGTTATAAAAGAGAGATATAAAAACCCCACAAGAAGCAATCATACACAAATACAATATGAAGTAGCAAATCTTAAACAAACACAACCCAAAGTATCAAATCTCAAACAATTATAAGAAAAAGATAGTAAATCTCAAGCAAGTGCAAGCCAGTGTTTTTGAATCCAACACACAAACTTACTTTGTCTTAGTAGTAGCAACCATCCTGATTCGCTTTACAATAAAACGCATAGGAAATGAAATCAAAAGAACTAGTTGAGGATGCAAAAAGGCTGTAATATTTGTTTAATGGCATCATCTTTCCATTCTAGCGCTTCCCACCATAATTGTTGACCTTCAATGGATCTGAATTTGGTTGCATTGACCTTGTTCAAAGGTAAACTCTTCAACAAGAAACACTTAGATATCTCAACTTCCGGTAAAGATGGCCACTTTAATGAATCTTTAGCCCAAATGCTTGTTAGTTGTGGCAGATGAATGAGTTCTAGGGTCTCCAACTTTGGAAGTGCTTGGTTTTCCAGTTGAGTATTATCAGATTACATGATAATTTCTTCAATTCGATGGCATTCTTCAACCCCCAAGTACGTCAATTGAATAACTTGTTGAATCATACCATTAGAGAATATCTTCTATCACTTATGTCCACCTTATGTGCAACATACTCAATACCCACTAGTTATAAAAGGGAGATATAACAACCACACAATAAGCAATCATACACAAATACAATATGAAGTATCAAATCTTAAACAAACACAACCCAAAGTATCAAATCTCAAACAATTACAAGAAAAATATAGTAAATCTCAAGCAAGTGCAAGCCAGAGTTTTTGAATCCTACACACAAACTTACTTTGTCTCAATAGCATCAACTATCCTGATTCGCTTTACAATAAAACGCATATGAGATGAAATCAAAGGAACTAGTTGAGGATGCAAAGAGGCTGTAATCATTATTTAATGGCATCATCCTTCCATTCTAGTGTTTCCCACCATAATTGTTGACCTTCAATGGATCTCAATTTGGTTGCATTGACCATGTTGAAAGCTAAACTCTTCAACAAGAAACACTAAGATATCTCAACTTCTTGAAAAGATGGCCACTTTAATGAATCCTTAGCCCAAATGCATGTTAGTTGTGGTAGATGATTGATTTCTAGGGTCTCCAACTTTGGAAGTGCTTGGTTTTCTAGTTGTGTGTTCTTAGATTCCATGATAATCTCTTCAATTCGATGGCATTCTTCAACCCTCAAGTGCGTCAGTTGAATACGTTCTTGAATCATACATTAGAGAATATCTTCTATCACTTATGTGCACCTTATGTGCAACATACTTAACACCCACTAGTTATAAAATGGAGATATGACAACCACACAAGAAGCAATCATACACAAATATAATATGAAATAGCAAATCTTAAACAAACACAACCCAAAGTATCAAATCTCAAACAATTACAAGAAAAAGATGGTAAATCTCAAGTAAGAGCAAGACAGAGTTTTTGAATCCTGCATACACACTTACTTTGTCTCAGCAGTAGCAACTATCCTGATTCGCTTTACAACAAAACGCATAGGAGATGAAATCAAAGGAGCTAGTTGAGGATGCAAAGAGGCTGTAATCTTTGTTTAATGGCATCATCTTTCCATTCTAGTGCTTCCCACCATAATTGTTGCCTTTCAATGGATCCCATTTTGGTTGCATTGACCTTGTTGAAAGGTAAACTCTTCAACAAGAAACGCTTAGATATCTCAATTTCTTATAAAGATGGCCACTTTAATGAATCGTTAGCCCAAATGCTTGTTAGTTGTGGCAGATGAATTAGTTCTAGGGTCTCCAACTTTGGAAGTGCTTGGTTTTCTATTTGTGTATTCTCAGATTCCATGATCATTTCTTCAATTCGATGGCATTCTTCAACCCCTAAGTGCGTCAATTGAATAACATGTTGAATCATACCATTAGAGAATATCTTCTATCACTTATGTGCACCTTATGTGCAACATACTTAACACCCATTATTTATAAAAGGGAGATATAACAACCACACAATAAGCATTCATACACAAATACAATATGAAGTATCAAATCTTAAACAAACACAACCCAAAGTATCAAATCTAAAAAAATTACAAGAAAAATATAGTAAATCTCAAGCAAGTGCAAGCCAGAGTTTTTGAATCCTACACACAAACTTACTTTGTCTCAGCAGCAGCAACTATCCTGATTAGATTTACAATAAAACGCATAGGAGATGAAATCAAAGGAGCTAGTTGAGGATGCAAAAAGGTTGTAATATTTGTTTGATGGCATCATCCTTCCATTCTAGTGCTTCCCACCATAATTGTTGCCCTTCAATAGATCTCAATTTGGTTGCATTGACCTTGTTGAAAGGTAAACTCTTCAACAAGAAACACTTGGATATCTCAACTTCTTGTAAAGATGGCCACTTTAATGAATCTTTAGCCCAAATGCTTGTTAGTTAGGGAAGATAAATGAGTTCTAGGGTTTCCAACTTTGGAAGTGCTTGGTTTTCTAGTTGTGTATTTTCATATTGCATGATAATCTCTTCAATTCGATGGCATTCTTCAAACCCAAGTGTGCCAGTTGAATAAATTGTTGAATCATACCATTAGAGAATATCTTTTTTTACTTATGTGCACCTTATGTGCAACATACTTAACACCCACTAGTTATAGAAGGAAGATATAACAACCATACAAGAAGCAATCATACACAAATACAATATGTAGGAGGAAATCTTAAATAAACACAACCCAAAGTATCAAATCTAAAACAATTACAAGAAAAAGATAGTAAATCTCAAGCAAGTGCAAGCCAAAGTTTTTGAATCCTGCACACACACTTACTTTGTTTTAGCAACAGCAACTATCCAGATTCGCTTTACAATAAAACGCATAGGAGATGAAATCAAAGGAGCTAATTCAGGATGCACAGAGGTTGTAATCTTTGTTTAATGCATCATCTTTCAATTCTAGTGCTTTCCACCATAATTGTTGTCCTTCAATGGATCTCGATTTGGTTGCATTGACCTTGTTGAAAGGTAAACTCTTCAACAAGAAACACTTAGGTATCTCAACTTCTTGTAAAGATGGCCACTTTAATGAATCTTTAGCCGAAATGCTTGTTAGTTGTGGCAGATGAATAAGTTCTAGGGTCTCCAACTTTGGAAGTGCTTGGTTTTCTAGTTGTGTATTCTCAGATTCCATGAGAATCTCTTCAATTCGATGGCATTCTTCAACCCCCAAGTGCGTCAGTTGAATAACTTGTTGGATCATACCATTAGAGAATATCTTCTATCACTTATGTGCACCTTATGTGCAACATACTTAACACCCACTAGTTATAAAAGAGAGATATAACAACCACACAAGAATCAATCATACACAATGGAGTAGCAAATCATAAACAAACACAACCCAAAGTATCAAATCTCAAACAATTACAAGAAAAAGATAGTAAATCTAAAGCAAGTGCAAGTTAGAGTTTTTGAATCCTACACATAAACTTACTTTGTCTCAGCAGCAGCAACTATCCTGATTCACTTTACAATAAAACACATAGGAGATGAAATCAAATGAGCTAGTTGAGGATCCAACGAGGCTGTAATCTTTGTTTAATGGCATCATCTTTCCATTCTAGTGCTTCCCACCATAATTGTTGCCCTTCAATGGATCTCAATTTGGTTGCATTGACCTTGTTGAAAGGTAAACTCTTCAACAAGAAACACTTAGATATCTCAACTTGTTGTAAAGATGGCCACTTTAATGAATCTTTAGCCCAAATGCTTGTTAGTTAAGGCAGACAAATGAGTTCTAGGGTTTCCAACTTTGGAAGTGCTTGGCTTTCTAGTTGTGTATTTTCAGATTTCATAATAATCTCTTCAATTCGATGGCATTCTTCAAACCCCAAGTGCGTCAGATGAATAAATTGTTGAATCATACCATTAGAGAATATCTTCTATCACTTATGTGCACCTTATGTGCAACATACTTAACAGCCACTAGTTATAAAAGGGAGATATAACAGCCATACGAGAAGCAATCATACACAAATACAATATGAAGTAGCAAATCTTAAACAAACACAACCCAAAGTATCAAATCTCAAACAATTACAAGAAAAATATAGTAAATCTCAAGCAAGTGCAAGCCAGAGTTTTTGAATCCTGCACACACACTTACTTTGTCTTAGCAGCAGCAACTATCTTGATTCGCTTTACAATAAAACGCATAAGAGATGAAATCAGAGGGGCTAGTTGAGGATGCAAAGAGGCTGTAATCTTTGTTTAATGCATCATCTTTCCATTCTAGTGTTTCCCACCATAATTGTTGCCCTTCAATGTATCTCAATTTGGTTGCATTGACCATGTTGAAAGCTAAACTCTTCAACAAGAAACACTTAGATATCTCAACTTCTTGTAAAGATGGCCACTTTAATGAATCTTTAGCCCAAATGCTTGTTAGCTGTGGCAGATGAATGAGTTCTAGGGTCTCCAACTTTGGAAGTGCTTGGTTTTCTAGTTGTGTATTCTCAGATTCCATGATAATCTCTTCAATTCAATGGCATTCTTCAACCCTCAAGTGCATCAGTTGAATAAATTGTTGAATCATACCATTAGAGAATATCTTCTATCACTTATGTGCACCTTATGTGCAACATACTTAGCACCCACTAGTTATAAAAGAGAGATATAACAACCACACAAGAAGCAATCATACACAAATACAATATAAAGTAGCAAATCTTAAATAAACACAACCCAAAGTATCAAATCTCAAACAATTACAAGAAAAATATAGTAAATCTAAAGCAAGTCCAAGCCAGAGTTTTTGAATCCTGCACACAAACTTACTTTGTCTCAGCAGCACCAACTATCCTTATTTGATTTACAATAAAACACATAGGAGATGGAATCAAATGAGCTAGTTGAGGATGCAAAGAGGCTGTAATCTTTGTTTAATGGCATCATCCTTCCATTCTAGTGTTTCCCACCATAATTGTTGCCCTTCAATGGATCTCAATTTGGTTGCATTGACCTTGTTGAAAGGTAAACTCTTCAACAAGAAACACTTAGATATCTCAACTTCTTGTAAAGATGGCCACTTTAATGAATCCTTAGCCCAAATGCTTGTTAGCTGTGGCAGAATGAGTTCTTGGGTCTCCAACTTTGGAAGTGCTTGGTTTTCTAGTTGTGTGTTCTTAAATTCCATGATAATCTCTTCAATTCGATGGCATTCTTCAACCCTCGAGTGCGTCAGTTGAATAAATTGTTGAATCATACCATTAGAGAATATCTTCTATCACTTATGTGCACCTTATGTGCAACATGCTTAACACCCACTAGTTATAAAAGAGAGATATAACAACCACACAATAAGCAATCATACACAAATACAATATGAAGTAGCAAATCTTAAACAAACACAACCCAAAGTATCAAATCTCAAACAATTACAAGAAAAAGATAGTAAATCTCAAGCAAGTGCAAGCCAGAGTTTTTGAATCTTGCACACAAACTTACTTTGTCTGAGAAATAACAACTATCCTGATTAGATTTACAATACAACGCATAGGAGATGAAATCAAAGGAGCTAGTTGAGGATACAAAGAGGCTGTAATCTTTGTTTAATGGCATCATCCTTCCATTCTAGTGTTTTCCACCATAATTGTTGCCCTTCAATGGATCTCAATTTGGTTGCATTGACCATGTTGAAAGCTAAACTCTTCAACAAGAAACACTTAGATATCTCAACTTCTTGTACAGATGGCCACTTTAATGAATCTTTAGCCTAAATGCTTGTTAGTTGTGGCAGATGAATGAGTTTTAGGGTCTCCAACTTTAGAAGTGCTTGGTTTTCTAGTTCTGTATTCTGAGATTCCATGATAATCTCTTCAATTCGATGGCATTCTTCAACCCTCAAGTGCATCAGTTGAATAAATTGTTGAATCATACCATTAGAGAATATCTTCTATCACTTATGTGCACCTTATGTGCTACATACTTAACACCCACTAGTTATAAAAGAGAGATATAACAACCACACAAGAAGCAATCATACACAAATACAATATAAAGTAGCAAATCTTAAATAAACACAACCCAAAGTATCAAATCTCAAACAATTACAAGAAAAATATAGTAAATCTCAAGCAAGTGCAAGCCAGAGTTTTTGAATTCTGTACACAAACTTACTTTGTCTGAGCAGTAGCAACTATCCTAATTCGTTTTACAATAAAACGCATAGGAGATGAAATCAAAGGAGCTAGTTGAGGATGCAAAGAGGTTGTAATCTTTGTTTAATGCATCATCTTTCCATTCTCGTGCTTCCCACCATAATTATTGCCTTTCAATGGATCTCAATTTGTTGCATTGACCTTGTTGAAAGGTAACTCTTCTACAAGAAACACTTAAATATCTCAACTTCTTGTAAAGATGGCCACTTTAATGAATCTTTAGCCGAAATGCTTGTTAGTTGTGGCAGATGAATGAGTTCTAGGGTCTCCAACTTTGGAAGTGCTTGGTTTTCTAGTTGTGTATTCTCATATTCCATGATAATCTCTTCAATTTGATGGCATTTTTCAACCCCCAAGTGTGTCAGTTGAATAAATTGTTGAATCATACCATTAGAGAATATCTTCTATCACTTATGTGGACCTTATATGCAACTTACTTAACACTCACTAGTTATAAAAGGGAGATATAACAACCACATAAGAAGCAATTCTATCACTTATGTGCACCTTATGTGCAACATACTTAACACCCACTAGTTATAAAAGAGAGATATAACAACCACACAAGAAGCAATCATACACAAATACAATACAAAATAAAAAATCTTAAACAAACACAACCTACAGTATCAAATCTCAAACAATTACAAGAAAAAGATAGTAAATCTCAAGCAAGTGCAAGCTAGAGTTTTTGAATCCTGCACACAAACTTACTTTGTCTCAGCAGCAGCAACTATCGTGATTTGCTTTACAATAAAATGCATAGGAGATGAAATCAAAGGAACTAGTTGAGGATGCAAAGAGGCTGTAATCCTTGTTTAATGGCATCATCTTTCCATTCTAGTGCTTCCCATCGTAATTGTTACCCTTCAATGAATCTCAATTTGGTTGCATTGACCTTGTTGAAAGGTAAACTCTTTAACAAGAAACACTTAGGTATCTCAACTTCTTGTAAAGATGGCCACTTTCATGAATCTTGGGCCCAAATACTTGTTATTTATGGCAGATGAATGAATTCTAGGGTCTTCAACTTTGGAAGTGCTTGGTTTTCTAGTTCTGTATTCTCAGATTCCATGATAATCTCTTCAATTCGATGGCATTCTTCAACCCTCAGGTGCGTCAGTTGAATAAGTTGTTGAATCATACCATTAGAGAATATCTTCTATCACTTATGTGCACCTTATGTGCGACATACTTAACACCCACTAGCTATAAAAGGGAGATATAACAACCACACAAGAAGCAATCATACACAAATACAATATATAGTAGCATATCTTAAACAAACACAACCCAAAGTATCAAATCTCAAACAATTACAAGAAAAAGATAGTAAATATCAAGCAAGTGCAAGCTAGAGTTTTTGAATCCTGCACACAAACTTACTTTGTCTCAGTAGCAACAACTATCCTGATTTGCTTTACAATAAAACGCATAGGAGATGAAATGAAAGGAACTAGTTGAGGATGCAAAGAGGGTGTGATCTTTGTTTAATGGCATCATCTTTCCATTCTAGTGCTTCCCACCATAATTGTTGTCCTTTAATGGATCTCAATTTGGTTGCGTTGACCTTGTTGAAAGGTAAACTCTTCAATAAGAAACACTTAGATATCTCAACTTCTTGTAAAGATGGCCACTTTAATGAATCTTTAGCCCAAATGCTTGTTAGTTGTGGCAGATGAATGAGTTCTAGGGTCTCCAATTTTGGAAGTGCTTGGTTTTCTAGTTGTGTATTCTCAGATTCCATGATAATCTCTTCAATTCGATGGCATTCTTCAACCCCTAAGTGCGTCAGTTGAATAAATTGTTGAATCATACCATTAGAGAATATCTTATATCACTTATGTGCACCTTATGTGCAACATACTTAACACCCACTAGTTATAAAAGGGAGATAGAACAACTACACAATAAGCAATCATACACAAATACAATATGAAGTAGCAAATCTTAAACAAACACAACCCAAAGTATCAAATCTCAAACAATTACAAGAAAAAGATAGTATATCTCAAGCAAGTGCAAGCCAGAGTTTTTGAATCCTGCATGCAAACTTACTTTTTCTCAGCAGCAACAACTATCATGATTCGTTTTACAATAAAACGCATAGGAGATGAAATCAAAGGAGCTAGTTGAGGATGCAAAGAGGCTGTAGTCTTTTTTTAATGACATCATCTTTCCATTCTAGTGCTTCCTACCATAATTGTTACCCTTCAATGGATCTCAATTTGGTTGCATTGACCTTGTTGAAAGGATAACTCTTCAAAAAGAAACACTTAGGTATCTCAACTTCTTGTAAAGATTGCCACTTTAATGAATCCTTAGCCCAAATGCTTGTTAGTTGTGGGTGATGGATGAGTTCTAGGGTCTCCAACTTTGGAAGTGCTTAGTTTTCTAGCTTTGTATTCTTAGATTCCATGATAATCTCTTCAATTCGATGGCATTCTTCACCTCTCAAGTACGTCAGTTGAATAAGTTGTTGAATCATACCATGAGAGAATATCTTCAATCACTTATGTGCACCTTATGTGCAACATACTTAACACTCACTAGTTATAAAAGGGAGATCTGGTAATGAAATTATATTATATTTTTTCTATTAGTATTTTAATTTCTTATAAAAGGGACTTATTTTTTCAAATAGTTCTAACAGGCAAGTAGAACTTTCCAACAAAACTTTATTGTCATACTTAAAAAAGAAGTTAGGGGCAAGTGTGAATACAACATGGTTAAGGGAGTAAACAAGTGTCATCGATCAGAACTGTGATCGAATTTAGTACGTATACGTTGGTTTGGTTGAGCAGATGACTTGTTGTTATTCCATCAATTAGATTGATCTCGATGTGCACAGAAGTCATTTTCCAGCATTGAATACTGCTTGACACATTGGAACAATTCATCAATCAAACTTAGAGGGTCCAATGAAATAAAGTTAAAAAATAGGGTATTCTAGAAGATAGTTTCCTTGATGATTTGCATGACGGTATCCATGCTTACACTATCCAACTGAAGTATTGCTCATCCAAACAGTTTCATGCTACTTTAGATAGACTCATTTCATTACATTTTTATGTGGAACAAGTTGATAATACTTTTTTGCCCCTAATGGAACATAAATAATGTGTGGTGAATGTCTCGAATAATTGTTGAAACAAACTTATAGAATTGAGCGAAAGTCAATGAAATATGAAATGGTAGGTCTCTACAAATTTGATGAAAAAACTTTACATCATAATGGATCGTTATTACTTTCCAATGTCATTATCTGTTGAAAGTGTATAAGATGGTCTAATGGATCTGTTATGACATCATATATGTTAAACTTTGGCATGGAGAAGTCTCTCGACGCATTGTATCATAATACATGAGGGATGAACAGTGTCGAGGCTATATCATTAAGATACGGAAGGTCGAGTTAGACACCCGTAATTGAAGTTGGTTAGGCGGAATAGGTATATATTATGCTTGTTTTGAGAATGATTCTTAAAATAGTAGCTTTCTTTAGGTTGTATAAAAGTAATATTTCTAAGATCAAAATGTTGAAGGTTTTTATGAAAACAGAAGAAATGGCTGAATTAAAATCTAGCATGAACATACTAGTAGAAGTTGAAATGGTGGCCAAGACTGCTATAAAGATAGAAAATGATGTCAATAAAAAGTTTTTGAAAGGCCACAAGTTGATGAAAGGTAAAAATAAAAATAATAATAATAATAGAAAATTTGGTAGAGTACGCGAAGAGGTCATTGAATAGAAGACTTGAAAAAATGAAGAAAAATGTAAACATATACAATGTTGACGTCAACATGGAAATAGAGATAACAATTTAATTAATTTTTAATAATTTTGTTTTTTCAATTAGGTAACTTAAACCTTTCTTATAACTTAGGCTTTATTTCTCAATTATTATATTCAAAATTTTAGAATTAGGATGAAATACTTCATTTAGACTATCTAAATTCTTGTAACTTTGAAGAAATAATTGATTTGATTTTAAAATAATGAAATTATTTATTCATATTAGTAAATTCTAATGTGAACAAATATAATAAATACAAAGTAATATGTTTAAATATGTGAATACATAAGCACTCCACGTGTAAATTACACATGACACCTAATAATTATAAAAATGGCCTATTAATGAAATTATATTCTTTTTTTTTTTTTACTAAGATTTTAATTTCCTATAAAATAAACTTGTTTTGAGAATGATTTTAAAGGGTAGCTTTCTCTAGGTTTCACAAGAATAGTATTTCTAAAATCAAAACGCCTGAAAGGTTTTTATGAAGATTAAAGAAATAATTGAATTGAAATCCAGCGTGCTCAGGCTAATGGAAGCTGGAGAGAAGAAGGCAAAGACTACCATAAAGATGGAGAATGATGCCAAGAAAAGGCTTTTGAAAGACTGCAACCTAATGATAAAGGTTCAAAAAAAAAAAAAAAAAAAGGTAAAAAGTGGAAGAATGGGTATAACATTGACAATAGCATAGTGGAGGAAACGAAAATAACAATTTAATTCATTTTTAATAATTTTGTTTTTTTAGTTAAATTACCTAAACATCTCATATCCCTTAGGCTTTCTTTTCTCAATTATTTTATTCAAAATTTCATAATTAGGATGAACTACACTTATTTTAACTCTTGAAACTAATCTCAAAGAAATAATTAATCTTTAAATAAATATAATAAATATAAGGTAATATGATTAAATACATAAACTCAAATACATTAATTTCCCAGCATGCACAAACTAGTGAAAGATGAAGAGGAGGCTAGATTGCCACAGAGATGGAGAATGATGCCAATAAAAAGCTTTCGAAAGATCATAAGTTGGTGACAAATGTAAAATGAAAAAAAAAAAAAATGGGTAGAGAGGGAGAAAAGGCTGATAAACAAACAACTTGAGAAAATGAAGAAAAATGTGAATGGATACAACATAGAAATTAGCATTATAGAGAAAATGGAGATAACAATTTAATTAATTTTTAATAATTTTATTTTTTTCAAACCTAAACCTCTCGTATCTCCTGGGTTTTCCTTTCTCAATTATTTTATTAAAAAAATTAGAATTAAGTTGAAATATTTCATTTTGACTTTTTAAGTTTGATCTAAATTCATATAACTTCAAAGAAATAATTGATCTAGTAATGGAATTATTTGTGCATCTTCCATCCGAAAAAACGTTTTGTAATATGAAATTTAGGATGATTATTAGAAGTGAGAATATTAGGTTTTCGGCAAATTAAAACCTTCATATATTTTAAACTTTCACCAAATGCTATCAAAATTTGGAGTCAGTACAACTGGACAACCTACGAGTTAAACATTTTATTATAGTTGCATTTGTGATTTGAATTCATAATAAATATTAGCAATGAGTGTGAGTTAAATCTATGAGTTAACCAAAAAAGGGAAAAAAGAAACAGCAAATTGATTATATATATCTTCTTGTTTTATTATACAAATTTAGATAGATGGTCATAACAATGTTTAGGGATGGCAATGGGACGGGTCTTTTCGAATACCCATCCCATCCCTAATGTGACAGGGTTTAATTTTAATAAATGGGTTTGGAACCGATTGGAGAATTTTTATTAAAACCCAAAGTGGGTTTGAGTATTGCCCCACCTCACCCCGCAAATTGATTATATATATCTTCTTGTTTTATTATACAAATTTAGATAGATGGTCATAACAATGTTTAGGGATGGCAATGGGACGGGTCTTTTCGAATACCCATCCCATCCCTAATGTGACAGGGTTTAATTTTAATAAATGAGTTTGGAACCGATTGGAGAATTTTTATTAAAACCCAAAGTGGGTTTGAGTATTGCCCCACCTCACCCCGCCCCAATTATATATAAAATTTAATTTAAAATTAAATTAAATTTATAATTTAAAATTAATTTAATTTAATTTTTATTTTATTATTTTTAATATACAAATAATAATAAAATATTTTTAATTAAATAAGTTATAAAAAAAATATAATAATTTAATCATTTATAAAATATATTTATTTTAATATAATTAAAATTTCTAAAAGTAATTTAAAAAAAATTAAAATTCAAAAAAAAGTTGAATGGGACGGGTATGGGAATTATCATACCCGCCCGTCCTGCCCTGTTTCAAATAAACGGGATGAGGTTGGGATGGGGACGACCCATCTCGAACATGCTCCGCTGCCATCCCTAACAATATCTTCATAGGCATTGAATTTTTTTTATAAAATATATGTTTGTTCCTTTTTATTTTCTCACAAAGCTTTCACATATTGGCTTTATCTTCTTCTTTATATCTATCTTTCATTAGAGTTTTCAATAATTTATCAACAATAAAAAAAAAAATAAACATAGATGATAAAAGTTGTATATAAAATAGGATTTTTAATTTTTCTAAATTATTATAATTTGTTATTAACTTTGTATCTTACTCATTTTCACATAAAAAAATATTTTTACCTTAAAAAACAAAAATAATAATAAATTTACCTTAAAAAAGATAATAATATTTTAAAAAAAAATGAAATGTTAGTCCCTTTAAATTTTAAATTTTAAAAGCTATTTTTTCATAAGTTTCAGTGCGGCCCACACTAAATTGTTTAGCAAACTATCATTTAATGTGGTGAATTGGATTATCTCGAAGCAACAATTTCCTAATAAAAAATGAAAAAAGAAAAAAAAGAAACCACCTAACAAATTGGCTGAACCATGCTGCCTATAATTTGTGTTATTTGAGGGGAAAAAAACAACACACATTCGAGATTGATTTTTTTTCTTTTAATTCGAATAGGTGTATTAGCCCAAATTACAGCCCTAAGTATTTACAAATTTTAAAAGTAATTTTTTTTAAAAAAAATTATAATTCAAAAAAAAGTTGAACGGGATAGGTATGAAAATTATCATACCCGCCCCACCCCGTCCCATTTAATTTTTTAAATAGGACGGGGATAAGAATTATTTCAAATAAATGGAGCGGGATTGGGATGGAGGCGACCCGTCCCGAACCGGTCCGCTACCATCCCTAACAATATCTTCACAAACATTGAATTTTTTTGATAAAATATATTTTGTTCCTTTTTATTTTCTCACAAAGTTTTCCTATGTTTGTCTTATCTTATTCTTTATATCTATCTTTCATTAGTGTTTTCAATAATTTATCATCAATAAAAAAAAAAATAAACATAGATAATAAAAGTATTGTAAATAAAATAGGATTTTTAATTTTTCTAAATTATTATAATTTGTTATTAACTTTGTTCCTTACTCATTTTTGCATAAAAAATTATTTTTACCTTAAAAAACAAAAATAATAATAAATTTACCTTAAAAAAGATAATAATATTTAAAAAAAATGAAATGTTAGTCCCTTTAAATTTTAAATTTTAAAAGCTATTTTTTCATAAGTTTCAGCACTAAATTGTTTAGCAAACCATCATTTTCATGTGGTGAATTGGATTATCTCGAAGCAACAACTTCCTAATATAATAAAATAAGAAATAAAAAAAAAGAAACCACCCAACAAATTAGCTGAACCATGCTGCCAATAATTTGTGTTATTTAAGGGGAAAAAAACAAAACACATTCATTTTAAAATTAAAATTATATTTTTTAAAATTATTATAGATTTAAGTAGAGTTGGATTAAACCAAGATTGATTTTTAATTTATCAACAATAAAAAAATAAATTAAACATAGATAATAAAAGTATTGTATATAAAATAGGATTTTTAATTTTTCTAAATTATTATTATTTGTTATTAACTTTATCTTACTCATTTTCACATAAAAAAATTATTTTTACCTTAAAAAAAAATAATAAATTTACCTTAAAAAAGATAATAATATTTAAAAAAAATGAAATGTTAGTCCCTTTAAATTTTAAATTTCAAAAGCTATTTTTTCATAAGTTTCAGTGTGGCCCACACTAAATTGTTTAACTATCATTTTTCACGTGGTAAATTGGATTGTCTCGAAGCAACAACTTCCTAATAAAAAATGAAATAAAATAAAATAAAAAAGAAACCACGTAACAAATTTGTTGAACTATGCTGCCAATAATTTGTGTTATTTAAGGGGAAAAAAACAATACACATTCATTTTAAAATTAAAAATATTTTTAAAAAAATTATTATAGATTTAAGTAGAGTTGGGTTGAACCAAGATTGATTTTCCCTTTTTTTTTTTTTTTAATTCGAATAGGTATATTAGCCCAAATTACAGCCCTACGAAATTCTGTTAAAAATATTTACAAATTAATAATCCGTCCTTTGAAGTGTTGGAGTTCATAGAAGGTCAAAAAAGGGAACCGTTTAGCGCGTTGGCGTGGAGCGCAGGCCCTTGAACAGTTGAACTTTTGTAACGCGGTTCACACTCCCAAATAGTATGACTGATTCCACTCGTCATATGACAAGAGATTTTACATTAAAGAAAATACAAATAAGGATGGAAAAAGAAAAACACCAACCGGCGTAGTTGAAACTGAATGTAACAGAAAAGTCGATCGGCCGTCACCAAACCATTGATTCCATCCCCCTCGAGGCGCGCCAAAACTCTCTCTTTCCCTCTCCCTTATCTCTGAATCGCTGTGTGTGCAAGACGCCATTAGAACGGTGTTGTCCATGGCTTCTCTGTCGTTGTGCAACGGCGAGAGAGCCGTGGTCCTCCTCTTCATCTCCGCCATCCTCTTCTCCACTCCCTCCTCGCTTTTTTCCCAAGCCCTGGCTCTCTTCCTTCTTGCCATCGCCGCCCTCTTCCTAGACATTCGCCTCGACAATTCCAATTTCTCTGTCCCCTTCAAGACCAGGTTTTTTCATTATTTTCTCTAAATTTCATCGAATTTTCCTCATGCTTGTCAAAATTTGCGCTGCATTTTCTTTGGGGCTTTTAATTTGGTTTCTGTTGGTGGTTTGAGGGTGGGATTGAGTTTCCCGGAGAAAACGCGGGAAAAAATTGAGAGAAATTGAAAGAAATTTGTGAAATTTGTAGTTTTTGTCCTTTTTGTATGGAGAAAGTTAAAATTGTCATGGATTTATTATTATGCTACAGAGTTGTGTTAGGTCCAATTGAGTAGACGCTTTTGCTCATTCAGGTCAACGGTGGAAAATCTATGTTTCAGGATTTTTAATGTCTTCTGTTTTCCTAAATTTGATCATAAGGTAGTGGTGACTAATGGTGGATTAGGGTTTATCTCTGAATGAAATTTGTAGTTGCTAGTAAATATTTGCATATGTATAATAGAATCACATATGACTTAGCTTTCGGTTATTTAGGGTTTATGGATGACATGATACTCGTCCAGGTTATTGGTTATCTTGTAATTCTGAATCTTTTTTTGCATTTTCAAAAAAAAAAAATTATTTCCAGGCCAGGTGCTTCGTCAGGGATATTTCTGGGGGCAGTTACACTGCCTGCTGTTATGATCTCAAGGTTGATTCAGCTATCAAGAGCATTCTCGTTGCATGAAGTTGGAATTAAAGGTATTTGAAGTACTCCCTTCAATGCTTATAAATTTTCAAAATCGAAGAGTTCATGTTTATAAGGTGCGACTATATCATTTACAGTGGCATTCACTTACCACAAGTTTCCTCTTTTCTCAGAGGTTGGAACCCACTTTGTGAGGGCTAAGAGTATAAACATGAAATGTGCATCATTATCTTTTTGTACTAACATTCATTTGGATAAACCCAATCGGCATTTTTAGGTAGAAATTCCATGTGTACATGCTGTATTTGTTTGTTGAAAATATAGTTTCAATTGCCAAAACTAGACTACATGTTAATTTTCAGAGTAACCTACAAAGACACTTTAAGATCCGATGGTTTTTGGTTGAGGAAGGCTTCGAATATATAGATTATAGGTTTGATAAAATAATTAGGAGAGGCAAGCAAATGATGAAATTTAATGGACAATGGATGTCAAGAAGTGATTTCTTTATGCTTCGTTTGGATATACTTTCTGTTTTTTATTTTTTAAAATTAGAAACTTACATATAAAATGTAGAAACTTTTATGAAAAAAGTATAGACTTACCTTATATCCTTATCTTAAAAAATTTAATGGACAATGGATGTCAAGAAGTGATTTCTTTATGCTTTGTTTGGATATACTTTTGTTTTTTATTTTTAAAATTAGAAACTTATATATAAAATATAGAAACTTTTATGAAAAAAGTAGACTTACCTTACATGCTTATCTTAAAAAAATTTTAAATTTGAGTTAATAAATTGTTTTTAATTAAGAACCTTAATTGTTTTAATTAGTTTTTAAAAACCATTAACATTTCAATGTAAGCCTCTTAGAGTTCTAATATTTTATATAGAAATTGCTATTATTCTTTATTTTTAAAAATAGAAAAAATGAAGTGTATCTAAATGGACGCTTAGTTGATTTGATTTTCATAAGGGGGGGACATTGGATGGGGTTCATAGGAATAAAGTAAGATGGATGGAGTGGCGCCTTTGGAGTGTCATGAGATTGTAGACCATCTATTAAGTGTTCTCTAATCTTATAATACCCATGGATTATGGTGTTGGAAGAGAAAGATAAGATGATTTGGATATAGTCAAAGAATGGTAAGTTTTCTGTTAAAATCCTTTACTTGGCTTTGGAGCTAGGAAGTTTAGTATCTTTTCCGGCAAGTGTTATTTGGAACTCTTGGGTGTTGCTAAAGGTGGATTTTTTGCTTGATAGGCTACATGGGAAGGTTTCAACCTTGGATCATTTAGAGAGGAAAGGATGGTCTTTGGCAAACAAATGTTTTCTTTGTCATTTAAAGAAAGAATTCATTGATCACATTCTTATTCATTATATATATCAAGACAAGGATTTTATGGCATTTATTGTTTTCCCTATTTGCCGTGTCTTAGGTGTTACCCTCTTAGGTTAGAGATACACTATTAGGATGACATAACTCTTTCATAGGTAAAAAAAATGGAAAAAGGCATGGCATGCTACTCCCTTATGGATCTTTTAGACTGTTTAGAAGGAAAAGAACAATAGATATGTGAAAATGAGGAGCATTCTGTTCTAAGGGCTGAAACACTCTTTTCTTTGTAATATTTGGGCTTAGTCTTAGTTGTTTATAATTTTTGGTCCTTCACCTTTAGTAGAATTTGATGATTGGCTGGGCTCTTATTAAGGAAGGAAGATGTGGGGGGGAGGGGTTTGTTGTATACTTCTTGTGTACTTTGGGGGCGCTCTATTAATATTTACTTTTTGTAAATTCTCTTGCTTTACCCATACAAAAATGGCTTATGTACCGGATGCTAGAAGAAGGAACATATTTAAAAATGAGAGCAACTTAAATCAGGATGTAAAGGTGGATGAGTACCCAAAGAGATGGAATAAGACATGAATTCTTTCATGAAAAGTTATAGGTAGCATCAATTCATGATAAGAGCTAACAATGTAAGATGGTTCAATTATTTGCATTAACATCAGTGATGGAATTGGACTAGTGAAGTGCAGAGCTATGATTTAATATGAGGGGGCACTAGAACAAGTGGAAGGCTAAAAAAATATGGGTCAATACCAATGTTTTAAAAGGCTAAAGGCAGCTTTGATGCGTTTTGCCCCAAATGAGGTGAGGCATAAGCCTTGAGGTGGATCAAAGTGTAAGCCTCAACCTAACAAATAAATAAATAAAAACTTATCAAAAGAAAAATGATAATTAAAAAAATATATTAATAAATCACATGAAAATTGAACATAAGAAATCCATGCACTTTGTAATAATCAAATTAGTTGTTTATCAGTATTAATAGTTTCTTATTTAATTCCTCTCTTTGTCTTCTAAATTCAACTCTCTCATAGCTTCATCAAATATCCTTCAAAATTATCATTGCTACCACTAGTAAGGATCATCCAAGGAACCATAATCGTATCCAATCGCTATCATTGTTAATGTCTACACATTCTTCTTCTTCATCCATCAATTATAGTGGTCTTTCGTTCTTTATTTATCAGTAATATGAAATTAATTATATCAAGTTCAACCATTACAATGGCTAGCAACTTCTGTATTTCTTCTTCCCAAGCTCTTTCTTCCCCCTCCATTTAAAGGATTAATTGGTGGCTAACTAAGCCTTACTTTATAAAAGGTTTAACCCTAGTTTTTTTTCTAATAGGAAAAACCGAATATATATTAACAACACCTAAAGAAAAGGGCGCATCAGAGTTCACACTATGAATACAATAGCACAAGTAGGCAAGCAAAAAAGAAGATAGAAAACAAATAAAAAACAGGCTTCCTCTCCTTACTTGGAGCTATGTCAATCAACAAATGCTATCATAGTCATTGAATAATCATTTATGTACATCTAACCCTAGTCTTGAACTTAAGACAAAACTTATTAATCTATATCAAAATCTCATAAAAGCACAATTTATTAAACCGTGAATATTGAGGCTTAAACATCTTATAATATATATATACATAAAGCCCATAAAAGCCCTAAACCCATTAAAACCTTTTGAATATTTGAGACATAAGCCTCAATAGGGCTTTTATGGGCTTAAGCCTTGATTATATGTACTGATGCTTTAGCCTCAAGGCTAATTTTCATAGCTTCACTTTGAGGCAAGCCTCAATAGCCTTTTAAAACACTGGTTAATATCATGAGAAAAACTTAATTTCCAATGCTTAATAAGGGATATGGCTTTGTTGTGTTGAGTTTGACTTGAGCAAATGATAACTTAGACTCACATGTTTATTCTGGTAAGATGCACAAGAAATTTTGTAATTTTGTTACATTTATATCAGTTAATGATAAGATTAAATATGCCATATTGTTTGCCAATTTTCTTATCGGTTACGTTGCATTGTATTATAGAAAATCTGGATGGAGAACAATTTTTTATGGTCTTGCGAACTTTAATTTTGGGGCATTTTGCATATTAAATTGAAGTTTGGATGTTTTGGATTTAAGTACGAGTTACCCATTTTAAACAATGCTAGGCAGTGTTCTTTTGTAGGAGCCAGGATTGTTTTATTTTTGAATTTGACAAGGCCAGTGGTATTATTTATAAATTCCATGATCTCAGAAATCCATAAGGAGTTAAAACTGACAAGATTTCAAATTGCATATAATGCCTGGGATTGATAAACCTTGCATTGTATTTGCTAAATGGGGCGGATTTACATGCTGTGCAACTCCCAGTTTATTCCATTAGGGAAGAGAGTCTATTAGTTTCAACTGTGGATGAGTTCTCTGGTGGATTTAATTCATTAAAAAAAAAACCCGAAGAATTAGGGGATGGAGGGAAGGGAAAATGCAATAGTACTTGTAAAGATAGGGGAAAGAGATTGTACTAAGTTAAAAAATGAAAAGAAATCTTGTGTTTGGATATAACATTATGCAGGTCTTTCCCACCTCAGTCAAAGACCTTCTGCTGGACCGGAGTTTCGGAGGCTAGATAAATGGCATAAAAAGGTTTCACAATTGGCTACCTTTTGCTTGTTTTGGTGTATTTAAAGAGAGGTTAACGATCAAGTTTTTAATGGAGAAGAGCATTCAAATCAAAAGCTAAAGGAAATTCCATTGAATATCTTTATGTTAGAATTGGAAAATTGTACATTGATAGAGCTTACTGATAGTCTAGACTGTAGATGGCTTGATTTAGCTTTGCTGTTTTTTGGTGGGAAGTTTGGTTTTCCTGTTTCTTTTGTGCCCCTTGTACACATGTTGTGTATATAGGATGTGTCCTCTTTTGGTTTGGTGCCTTTAACTAGAATTTTGTTTGCCTATAAAAAAAAAGGATAATGTATAATTTCTATTTTATGCAGTTTTAATATTTAATTGTTATAAACCTTATTTAACTGTTTGAATAGAATAATCAAGATCTTGTTGAGGGAGAACTCATCATTGAATTAATTAAAAGAAGGGTGGAAATGGGAATGTACCTTTTAGTCAATAAAATGAAAAAAGGGTTGAAGTTAATATGCTTGTGTCATAGTGGAACAAAAGGAGCAATTTAGACCTTTTTCTTGACAAATTTTGTGCATGACTTTGTTGTTCTGGCTTGCAATTGATCACTCCCTATTTCTTCCATAATGGTTTCCATTCTATCTTACAAAGAAGATTTCTCAGGATTTTCATTAACTGAAGTGTTTTCTATTCCATCTCACAAACTTTCTTGTGCTATCATCCTTTATATGACAGTGTTGTTAAATCCTTTTGTTTAGAGCTTGGATATCTGAAAGTGCAATATTGGGCCACTTCTGCCAGCTGCTTCGGTGTGCTTATTTTCATTTTCTTACTCATGCGGCGTTCTCCCAACAATAGCTGCTCCTTTTCTTCGAACAGTCCTCAGGGTTTGAAGTTTAGCTCAAGTTGTGTGGTTTCATGTGCAGTGTTGTGCTGTGTGTCTTTTGCTATAATATCATATTATGGTGAGTTCTCAATTCTGCACCTACTGTACCATTTTTGTCTTGCATGGGTTGAGACTTGAGATATGATGAGGTGCTCATTTTAATTTCTTATTCCATTTAGACTGACTATTTCTAACCCAGAGGTGCTTACTAATGTTATATCTTTTGTAGTTCAGCTAACAAAAGAATGTATGATTAATATTTTTATTTACTCATCTATTACAGGATTGCACACAGTACTACTGTTACTGTGGATGCTCTTTCATGGAGTGGCAGCTGCGAAATTAATTCAGCATGTTCTTAATACTTTTCCATCATGTGCTTCCATTGGTGTGTATCATGCTACTACTTTTCCATTATCATTTTTGTTCGCTCAATGCAGAAGCTTTCCATATTTAACAAAATGATAAAATAACCTTAGAACTTATGATAATGACAATGTTCATTTTCTCATCAGTTGCATGCATATGAAAATAGCTTTTGTTGCTTTTTAAAGAAAATGTAGTAGTGATAAGACAACTTCCTGCCACTGAAAATGCTTGGCACTTGAAATTTATGTATAAAAGTAACCCCCGTCACAAGTGTATGAATATTGTAAATATTTACCTGTTTTTAATTGTTTTTATACATTTTAATGTTTTTATTTAAAAATATGATTGAAATAGGAAACCTATGTTCAAACTCTGAGTTGTAGCCTGGTATAAATGTTCTAACAAATTTTAAGCATTGTTAGGTTGATATTTTGGAAGGGTCTGTCAAGATTTTTATGCCAACACTGGAGGTTGAATCACTGTGGCAATGGTTTCCTTTTGTGGAGGATATACTTTTGTACATCCTGAGCTTTGTACAAAAGTATGTTCCCCCACAAAAGGTAAAATAAATATCTAGTTTTCCTATATGTACATATATATATATATATATATATATGTCCTGTTTTCCTATGAAAAATACTAATTTGCTTAGCTTAACCTAATTTTACCTGTCCTCTCCTCTCCTCAGTGACTATCATTTCTCTCTCTTCTTAGGAGAAGCACTTCTGGTGACTTCTGGTCTGGTTCTGTATTTTGGCGACATGCTAGGATGTACCATTGCAAAGGTCAGTTCTTTTCTTTGTCATATGTTTTTTACTTATTCCTGGAAAAGTCAGCAATGTATTCATTTTTACAGGCAATGTAATTGTTTGAACAGATTGATGGATACTGGATACCATTAGACTTACAGTATGGAGCTAAAAGAAGTGAGATTAGTACCATCATTCAGGTATGGTTCTTTGAGTTATGAAACTGATTGGGAATGTTTAACTGGATAAGAAAGGATTTTCTCTTACTTGCAGGGAGTGGTGCTTGGCCTTCTTCTTTTTCCAATATTCTTTAAATTTCTTCTTCAAATTTGGGAACACATTGCAAGTTCTGGTCACTCTGAAGCAAGGGCGTGCAATGAGATTGGGAAATCTCTTATTTTCCATACTTCCCTTGCATTTATCTTGATTGTGATCATCCCATCATGGATGCAGTTTGTTCTGGATTTTCATATGCATCCGCTGTTATGGTATTTACTTCCTTCATGCTTCATTTTATTTTGACATATTTATTTACTTTAGTGCATTTTATTTGTTATCATCTCATCTGAGGTGGAGTTGAGCAAGTTTTTGAATTTACAAAGTGGTTGCCATTGGTTTCATGTGAAATGGAGGAGATGGGTGTATCTTATCTGGTGTCAATACTTTGTTATGCATGGGCATGCGTTATATGATTACAAAAATTAAGGCCTTGTTTGTTATGTTGGATTAGTGGTCAAGAGATGATAGAATATATACTAATGTGTGGTTTGTTATTAGATAAAAATTGCTTTATAAGTAGCTTAGACTGCACGGCTTTTCATTATAAATTAATAATATTAATAGCTAAAACATTTAAAATTTAATAATAGATAAAATAAATATTAAATTATATATATATATATATATATATATATATATACATACATATACATTTTCTTTACTTGTTTTTTTTTTTTTTTGGATTACAAATTTAATTTTTTGGAATAATAAATGTTGTATCACACTACTTCACAAGAGAGAGAAAGAGGCTGGAGAGATTGAAGTAATGAAGGAAAATAGAAAAGTGAAATGATTCATGAGATAAGTAATATCTCATCTCTTTAGTAAGATTATTAAATTTTATATAGAGGTAATATAAACAAGACTCAAGATAAGTTATCACACTCACTTGTCCTATTAGTTTGTTCCAAAAATAGGAAAAAAAATGAGAATAAGATTTTTACATCCTATTCCTGCCTACTAAATATGGTCCTTGTAAGTTAC